>BMAO01014553.1:76679-145846 GCA_019973975.1 Trichonephila clavata | reverse complement strand
AAGCACTTGAAATATTCGTCCAGCCGCAATTCCTCTCGTGAGGTTGTTGGTTGGCCCCATTATCGGATTAAACGACATGGAGTGCAACCGAGTCAAATCGTACTATGACCAAAATGGTGCTTAAAGCTGCGGATAACGACTGACGAAAAACTAGCCACTTGTCACGATTAATTTCGTGGACCTCGATCTGACACTGTCGATCAAGTGACGTCAGAAACGACAAGAGAAAGAACAATTTTCTCATAACGTAGTAAAGCGATTGTGGGATGATTCATTCAAAATTAAGAATCGCAATTCTATTGCAAAGAATAAACAATGAATATGTGTAATTATTTTCAAAAAACTTGTGGTTGCAGTAACAAGTGGTCAAGCTCACGAATTTGTAGCCGATATTGCTTCAGCCGTGTCCTGATGGTACTGAAGATCTGACGTGTAGAGGGGTTATACTGTGACGTTTGTACAGGGGTGGTCCCGAACTCAAGGTATAATTTTAAGGGTAGATACAGGACATTGTAACAATCATTTATTGTATAGGAATGTATGAGCGCAAGTGACGTGGTGAGGCACTAACAGGGGAAACAAAAGAATAGAAAAATGGAGTTATCGGTTGGTTATGTTGCCAGTAGGGAGCAGTAGATGTCTAGCCGCCGTTCAAGATGATGCATATTAGTAGGGAAAAGCACCATTCGCAATTGTGCTGGCATCTGCGATGGGAGACTTTACGTATGCCGAAAATGTAGACTTTCATTACATGTATGGCTGCGCAAATGGTAACGGCAGAGCTGCGTTATGCAGTTTTCTGATCGACGAATGCCGGATCAAAGAATTTTTCAGCAGTTACATCGTCAACTTCGTGAAACACGTTCGTTCCACGCACCAGACTTGATGCTGGTCGACAAAGAACTGTAAGCAATCCAAGCCTGGAAGGAAGCATCTGGAACGTGCGGCTGATAGACCCGAGTCAAGTACAAGAGCTGTTGTTCATCACGTAAGTGTGGGTCATCAGAGTGTTAAACGAAAATTGCTTATACCTCTTCCATTTTCAGCGAGTACAAGCTTTTAATCCGGCAGACTATTTTCTCCGACTGCCTGTAGGTGGTACATCAATGTACACTGCAGCTGGACTACACAGCTCATGTACTGAACAGTTATCGTACACATTACACTTGTCAACGACGCTTTCAATAAACACTCTTTCCTTTTGTCTCTTATTTTTTATGTTAGTGCCTCACCGCTCCCATAGATTACTACACAATAAATAATTGTTACTATGTACTGTACCTACCTTTTAAGTTTGTACCACGAATTCGGGACCACCCTGTATATTAATAAAAAAAAATCGTTCAATACATTCCACAAAAATTACATTTGTTTCTTGACGTCGTCCCATTATATCAATACCATTGTGTTACTAATTTCAACATCTCTTCATAATACTGCTGCATGCCACGTTGTTTAAAATAATATGCAATGGTGTCTTTCTTGTGACCGAAGTTACGTCTCCCTATCTAAATTTCTTCAAAGATAAAAAAAATTAAAATTCAAGGGAGTCTGGACTATATGGGAAATGTTGCATCAGCGAGGTGTGGAAATTTAGAGAATAGGGTACCGGCTCAGGTGTCGTCCTCGTCACTTCAACGAGGTTCAGAATTACGAGATTCATTACCAATAACTTATGTGGCTTCAAAGTATAATGTTTACAAACAAACAAAAAAAAAAGCTCACCCTTTTATTGTTTTCATAAAAAAGTGGAACACACGCGAACCTTGCTCTCGCCACTAAGACCTGGAGTGCATCTTCAGCAGCGCACTTAAATATGGGACGAGATCGACATCTGAGCTAGTACCCTACTCAGTGGCGTAAAGTACACCCCCGCATCGAGGGGGGGGGGGGTTGGCAAAGCCTAACTGACTCCAAGTACGTACCCTTTGTAAGATCTGGATTGTGGCCTTAAATCTGACTTTTCAGGTGGGGGATGGGTTAATATTCTCCGTTACGTCACTAATCGTACTCTTCACTTTCAAGTCAAGTCAACCTTTGTAAAGCGTGGCTTGGTCTGCGTCCTATGTGCCTAGAACTGAGGCCTATGACGATTCTTTATGTGGATGTGAAAGTGGGGCGCCAGCTGAGGTGTCGACCTCGTCGTTTGAGGTGCTAGCAGTGGTGTTCCGTACACTCCCCCGTATTGCGGGGTGTCCAAAGCTTGACTGATGCAAAGTACATATTTGGGCTTAAGGCTCAAAAAATGAGTTTGCCGGGGGGGGGCGCTAATAATCTCCGAAACGCCACTGGGTACTAGGTCCACCATCTTTCGTTCCAGCGTTGTTCTATGCGCGACGTTAATTCTCTATCAAAGAGAAAAATAGAATGTTTATCTGTATATATTTTGGCGCCATCTTTCATTATTATTTACAAATACACTGAAAATTGATAGGAACTAAATGACTATCAGTGTACACATCCATTTTGATATTACTATGTTACCGAAAGAATTTATTCATGTGCAACTGGACTCCTTTTAACAGATCTTTTATTTGTATGTAAAACACGCTCTATGCTTCCTCTTCTATACTGGAACATAAAATAAATATGTATTGTGCATTAGGATGAAAAATTGCACATTGTGTAAAAGCTTCAAAATTTAAGAACGCTGAATAATAAAACCCAAAATAACCACAATTACTCATATTAGTTTTGAGGTTTCCTAAAAATTTGTTCTATGCCTGGGCTTTATTCTTAATTATTAAGTGAAGGCAATATTAAGGAATAAGTACTTTATATTTTATTTTCTGGATTTTTTTTCGAAAAAGGGAATCTTTTTCACTGCTTCAATTTTTTGAAATTATTAAACACATCTAATTCAGAACTTGATATTTTTTTTATCAATTTTTTTGAAAGAAAAGAAATACGGATGTAAGGAATTATTATTTCTTTTATATATATTTATCTTCTCGAATATTTGTATTATGATTTGTGTTTATTCTATTTAGGTTAATATAGTTTAGTTTTTTACATTGTAACCTCAACTTATAACATACTGATTAAATTATTCCTAATTATTATTATTAAATTCATAACGAATTATATTATTTACTTATGTACATATAAATGGTTGGGGAAGTTGAAGATATAACATTGTTAGTACATCAAAACATTTCGTTTACAATCTCTCTAAAATTTGTGTTGATTTATCTTAAACTTTTGAAATTGTGTGATTATTTTATTAGATTTATCATGTTCGTTTTGTTTTAAAAATGAAAATATTGACAATGTATTTAAATTGAATCATATTTCTGCACACAAAAAAAATTAATTACTCTTATTAATATGTGGCGCCATCTATTGGAAAATATACATTTCTTTGTCGTACTTTAATAAAATATTTAATGATGCTATTATTAGTTTTGCAATTTTGTGTGCATTATCTTGAAAAAGAAATTCCTTTCATGTTTCCCGTTTTTAAAATTTTAATTTATCCATATTTTCCAAGGTGAATGGTTATTCTTTTTCTAGTTTTTAACCTTTATTTATATATATATTTCCAGTGGCGTAACGGAGAATATTAGTCCCTGCAAAGGGGGGGTCTGGTTTTGTGGGTCCAAGTCGGACCTAACAAAAGATTGTAAAACCATAACATAACATAGGTTTTGGGCCACCTAGAATCCTGCCTTCGCGATGGGAGGGTACGTTACACCAATGTATGGAATGTTATCTTTATTTACCTTCTAGTCGGAACACATGAACCACTTTTTTCCAAATAGGCTGTGGTTTTTATTCAAAATGTTTCCCTTGCTTACAAAAGTCTTAAGCCAAATGAATAAATAACAATAATTTCAATGATTCCTATATGATGGAGAAATGTGTAGCATTTAAATTAAAAAAATATCTTGAAAAGGGTTTTAGTTTCGAAAACAACCATGACAGTTTTTTAAGCCAGAATTTCTTAGAAGCTTTTTTTGTTTTTTCAAGTCACAAAACTTTCATTTTTAAGTGAACGCAAAATAATTTCTTGGGCATCTTAGACAAAAAAAAAAAAAAAAAAAAAATTAAAATAATAAACTGCATGATTTTTTTAAAAAGTTTTTTTAAAAAATGCATCGCTTTTATATTTTTATAATTTTTTTTTTTTTTTTTTTTTTTTTTTTTTTTTTTTTTTGTTAACATCGCATTATACAGTAACGCAAAGGCTCTATTGGTGACGTATTCGAAATTTTTAAGTAGGTAGGTGAAGGACTCTTTTTTGAAAAATTGTAGGAAAGTTTGGTGTGGAAAAATTGGATGTAAATAAGCAAAAAAATTGAGACTTACGTAATAGATTTATTACAAAATTTTCATTTTCATAATTTCAATTCTTTTATTATAAGGATATTTAAAATGATTCTATTTGTCAGCATCCGTTATTGAGGGCAGAAAATATGGAATAATTTATTATTAGTAATAATTTGATAGCCTGTGTTGTAAGTGAGATTGGCGTAGTCTGTACTTCATGGATCTCGCTTTAACTTCCCAAAGAATGCAATGGATGGAAAATTATAAATAAAATTAAAATTTGAAAGAATATATTGCCTTAAGACTTTAAGGAATTTTATAATTGTTATCTTTTGAGAAGCTTGCTTTTGGATAATAGGGGTGTAGCTACCACCGTATCAATGATATGCCCCCCCCCCTCAAGCTTTGGAGGCCTTAAATGTATAAGAAAAAATCGTAAAACGTTAAAGGGCCCCCAAGGGACTTTGATACAGGGCCCACTCAGGACTCGCTAAGTCAGTGTTGGATAACAACAATAAACACAGCCAATGTATTTTCACAATTCCAAAGCAAAGATTTTACTTTTTAAAATAATTTATTGGCATAAATAACATTTGTTAACACTTATAAATTTATCAAAAATGTAGCGCTTCAAATGACCAGATATTGCAAACATTCTAATGAAAATATAAGAAATTCAAATTGGTTTTTTTGCAGTTTTTTGACAATTTACAATTGCAATTTAACAATTTTTAAAAAATTTTAATGAATAATAGAAACCGTTCAAATAAATGTAAATTCATCCACATTTCACGATCTAATTTAGGAATTTCTGAAATTAATAACCAGTTTGTTATGTAGGTTGTAGAAAAAATTCTTAAATTTCAGTGCCTGTATATGTGTAGCTAATATTCTTCCTCTTCTCCTTCTTCTGCACCTTCAGTGGAATCGAGCCCAACCTCTTCGTAATCCTTCTCAAGAGCAGCCAAATCCTCTCTGGCTTCTGAAAATTCTCCTTCTTCCATTCCTTCGCCAACATACCAGTGGACAAAAGCACGCTTGGCGTACATTAAATCGAACTTGTGATCCAGTCTGGACCAGGCTTCAGCAATGGCGGTGGTATTGGCGAGCATGCAGACGGCTCGTTGCACTTTGGCGAGATCCCCTCCTGGGACAACTGTAGGTGGCTGGTAGTTAATGCCAACCTGCAACAAAGACTTGCCTTTAATTTCCGTAATTCATTGGAAATAACGTTAAGACTACAACGAATCAATTTTCATAACTTTTCTTCAAGAAAAAATGTCTTCGTAACTTTAATAATTTATTCTGCATTTGATCAAAATATTTAACTAAAGTACTTTTTACACAAAAAAATCTCTTATTTCTTACTTTGAACCCAGTAGGACACCAATCTACAAACTGGATGGTCCTCCTGCTCTTGATGGCTGCAATAGCTGCATTCACGTCCTTGGGCACGACGTCTCCACGGTACAGCAAGCAGCAGGCCATATATTTCCCATGCCTGGGATCGCACTTGACCATCTGGTTGGCCGGCTCGAAACAGGCATTGGTGATTTCGGCCACCGTCAATTGTTCGTGGTAAGCTTTCTCAGCAGAGATGACAGGCGCGTAAGTTACGAGTGGAAAGTGAATTCTACAGACGAAAATGAGAATTTTATGGTTAAGTCGAAGCTTAGCTCTTATACTTTGAATTATGACAAAAACAGTCCTGGGGTCATCTGAAATGCAACATCGAGAAAGAAGAGATACGAAAATCAAATTTATTTTTGAACAAATAACACACAGTATATGAATGAAAATACAGCTTTCTTGAGTGAGAAAGACGATGAAATCAATATTGAGTGCCTGGCTGACGATAACCGTTGTCATTCGCCTCAGCACTGAACGAAAGAGGCTTTGGATATCACGTTGGGGAAATAGAAACCTATGTTGCCTCCCCATACTGCCAAAGTTGATCTGGTATAGAAGCAGAGGCTGTATGCTGAATTAGTCGCTCTTGGGTCATCGAAAAAGTATTTGAAAGGCGATAGGTTGGAAGAACAGATAGGCCAAGGTAGCAATGAAATGTGAAAACAAAGAAGTTTTGAGCATTACATGCTAGAGGTGTTCGCACATTGTCCTTTTGGATTGTGGTCTCAGGCCAGCTCTGACAGTAAGAAAGAACAACACGCTCAAAATCTTCAGAGACCTCTAATCATTTGGCCATTGTAACTCTAATTCGTACCGGAAGGGTATGAGAGGGAATTCAATATCACCTTCAATATCACCCTCTTCACAATGTCTTTTGACTCTAATCTAACCATCGGAGTGTTACAGGAAGAAGCATGATTCTTTGTACAGACAATGTCATTCGGTTTATAATCGACTTTCAATGCACCATAGCAGAAGCAAACGCCTGCGGTTTGAGAAAAATGTACTCATGGCAATGGACACCTTGCCGACGTTCAAATACGCTGAAAAGGATGTTGCATATGCGTTCGGATATCGATTGTTGTGCATCAGAGAGTATTGGTTGTAATATGATTTTCCTGATGTTAGCAGAGAGTTTAATTTCTTCTATACGCACAACATGCCTGCCATCACTTGTAGTGGTACGATGAGGCTGGTGCAATTGGTGCCTCCTCTCAGTCGTTCCTTTCTGAAGCCATCGATTACATATCCGCATCACGATTGTTTGCTTACGTCCAACATGTGATCCATGTTTCTCGCAAAAAATCCGCCTTCTAAATAAACTGCAATTTTTCCTCGGTCAGGTGCTCGAATGTGATCGTTTTCTTCTAGGTGTACTGAAACTACTTACGCAATGTAACCATTCGAAAAAGTACCTCCAGTACTACAAAACACCATTTTATTCTCCTCTCAAGTAGCATTTATCGGGGGCCCTGCAGGCACCCGTAATGAAGTCTGTATTGAAATACGTATCAAACATTTCAACGCATATCTCATTGCGATCAGGGACATCTGAAGTCATGGGTCAACTCAGCCACAATGGGGGCCTCGTCTCGTTCTCTACTAAACTTTAATAAGATCGTGATTCAAATTATTTCAACGGTCAAATCTTATTTCCAGTTGTATTCTCCGAAAAACTGGAAATTTTGGACAATATGTCAACTGGCTACACGTGATGACCATCGTCCAGCCTAAGCCTCTATTACCATACATTATCATTACTCATTCAGTTAAAAGGTGGCAGTCGGTCGAACCGATTTGTGTGATTGTAAGCCATACACATTTATTTGTTTCGGGTTTGAATGAGTATTTGACAACGTATGCTATGCAATATCTTCTTTTATGGGTCATTGGTGGGGTTTTTTTTTCGTAAGGGGCCCAGGGTCTCAGGATGTCTTAAGACGTCCCTGATTGTAATAGATCTACGGGGAAAATTATATGCAGTTTAAATATTTATTTTTCCAAGTGTTGCATTTTGGAGATGGCCAGAAGTGTAATTATTCAGAGTAACTCATGGTTATGTATTTTTATTACGTATTGCTTACAGACTGCACATAAAAATATGGTAGTAAGTATATAGTAAAAAATAAAAGGTGCTTGGAGAAGTTCCTCTTTTAAAGCAATCTTACCTCGGATAAGGAACCAGATTCGTTTGAAATTCCGTCAAGTCCACATTTAAGGCACCGTCGAATCTCAGGGAGGCTGTTATGGAGGAAACGATCTGTCCAATGAGTCGGTTCAAATTGGTGTAAGTCGGTCTTTCAATGTCCAGATTTCGTCGACTGATGTCATAGATAGCCTCATTATCCACCATAAAGGCGCAGTCTGAATGTTCTAAGGTTGTGTGAGTAGTCAAGATGGAATTGTATGGCTCAACGACGGCTGTTGAGACCTACACAAAACATAAAAAATTAATGAATTTAATTAGATGTAAAGTACTTATTATCAGCTATTTAGTGCGGATTTATATTTAAACTTCATAAAATTAAATTGAAACAAGGCATTTTTTTGTTCGATAGATGGAATTAAATAATTAACACTAGTTAGAACTTCTCATTTGCGACATTCTCTAAGTTATCCATCAGATCGGAGCATTCTTAAAATAGAGAAGGAAGAATTTCAATTTTCGAAGTAACAAAAAAAAAATTTACAACATTATCGATAATTAAAGGAGTTATTCCCTTCTATAGGTTCTAACGTATTAGTGTCACCGCAGCCAAATTTGTGCGACGCAAATCACGCCATGATATGAACAAAGATTATTACGTGTTTTATTTGAAGAAAAACGATTCCAGTAGCGCAATTTTGGCGGCGGTGACGCTAATACCTTCATTATGTTTAAATGCTGACTTATGAAAAATATAGGCGTTTAACAAAAAATAAAATAAAATTGCGTTGCGAAAAGATATTATATCAGAACATCAGAAACTATTTCATTATACATGAAATAAGAGAATATAAGTTAATTGTCAGTTTACCTGAGGAGCTGGATAAATGGCGAATTCCAACTTTGATTTCTTTCCATAATCCACTGAGAGCCTTTCCATCAACAAGGACGCAAAACCGGATCCAGTACCTCCACCGAAACTATGAAAGATCAGAAATCCTTGTAGTCCAGTGCACTGGTCAGCCAATTTCCTGCACCTGTCCAACACAAGGTCGATGAGTTCCTTTCCAATAGTGTAGTGGCCACGAGCATAGTTGTTAGCGGCATCTTCCTTGCCTGTAATGAGCTGCTCAGGGTGGAAGAGTTGACGATAGGTGCCTTGAAGAAAAAACATTTATATTGGTTCAAATAAAGCAAGGAATATATATAAAATTCGGCGATTTTTTTGGACATATGTATAAGGATTTTATACGTTTGTGTGTGGTAAACGTTTTTGGTTAGTATTACAATATTTATTTGGGTTCTTTTAAGGGTACATGCGAATAAGCGTCACCATAGCCAAATTGGCGCCACGCGAATGCAGCCATTTTCCACCAAAATCTGACTGATTGGTCTTTTTTTCATATAAAACACGTTTAAATTCATATGTTGTTGTTGTTGTTGCTAATGCCACCTGTCTGACGTAATCAGATCAAGGCCCACGAAATTCATCATGGCATCGGGCTATATTGTACGCCTGCCGTTAGCCGTAGCTTTGAGCACTCGGTTCCACCTCAATTTTGAAGGAGAACACCCTGGGAGTGGTCAGGGGTTTCCTACCTCTCTTCCCCTTCCACCAACCACACGAGAGGACTTGCGGCTCAACGGCTATTTAGAGTACCCCCATGCCGCGAAGGCACTATACATTTACAAACATCCACGTCTTCTCCGGGATTCAAACCCAGGCCCTACGGCACAGCAGCCAGCGTCGATAACCACTATACCGGATGTGAGCAACCTTAAATTCATATAAAACACGTTCGGCGCTATCCACGTGACCAACTTGGCTGCGGTGACGCTAATACGTAAGTGCCCTTTTAAGATACCATAAAATCCGGCGTATAACGCGCACTTTTAACACAAAAAATGAGATTAAAATTTAAGGATGTGCGTTATACGCCAGGTATAAATATGACAGCTTCAAAAAATAAAAAAAAAGATTTGCATAAATAAACTCTTAGACTTCTACAAAGATCAGAATATTGTTTATTTAAAAGAAATGTCACACCTTAATGAACTTAAAAGGGTTTTTTTTTCCTAGAAATACACTATTTTTTCAAAATACCGGGGGTAATATCTCGAATAAATGGCCTTAAAATGTACATTGTAAGTTCTTTCTTAAAGAAGGGGGTGCGCGTTATACGGTGAATATACTTTAAAATTAAAAAATGCAGTTTGAAAGTATAAGGGCGCGTTATACGCAGGATTTTACGGTAGTTTAACGGCCTGTTTTAAAAATAGGCAAAAAAGTTGCCGGTACTTACGTATTATCGCAACCTACTGGCAACATTCTAAGAAACGAAGCACCTGGTTGCTAATTCAACGCGAACGACACATAGGAAATCGGGGTTGCCAACTTGGCGAATTATTAATAGAGTTGGCGATTGTTGCGGTAATACGTAAGAACCTAGACTTTTATAGGAATTAAAACTTACTTGTTAACCTTAAGCCAGCAATTTTAAGCCAGTGACCGTATGTCAGATGTTAATTGTCACAAATTTTACTACGCAAATGGTAACTTAATTTGGCATCACTATAAGAACAATTGCTAAAACTTGTTGGAATTCGGAAAAGGGCATGGGGTTAATACTGAAATACCAATAAAAATATCAATGAATCCCAAAGAAGTGGTACAAATAAAGATCATGGGTTGGTGAGTGCTTTTCCGAGTTGTTGCCAACAGGATCATTTTCAACATTATCCGATAAGATACATTCATTACAAACACAATGTATTCTACAGTAGGCCAATTCGTCAGAGGAAAAGACATCGCCAAATTCCGCAATATGCAGCCAGTAGTGGAAAAGTGGGTACTTACGTATTATTTCAACAATCACCAGCGTTCAAGATAATTCGCCAAGTTGGCAGCCCCAGTTT
The DNA here is from genome assembly GCA_019973975.1 of Trichonephila clavata. NCBI lineage: Eukaryota > Metazoa > Arthropoda > Arachnida > Araneae > Nephilidae > Trichonephila > Trichonephila clavata. Next base: position 135,105 of record BMAO01014553.1, on the reverse strand, counting down.
CGAATGTGTCGTATGCGCTGAATTGGTAATCATATGCTTTGTTCTATATAATGTCGCCGATGGGTTGCGATAATACGTAAGTACGGACGTTTCTCACGGATATACAATAATCTGGCTCACGCATTCGATGACAGCATTTGGCGGCGTCGGTACTTACGTATTAGCGTCACCACAGCCAAAATTGGCACCACGCTAAAAGTCATTTTTCATGTTAATCTGACGAATTGGTATTTTCATATAAAACACGTTAGATTCTTTGCTGTTTTGATATTCAAGGTGTGATTCGCGTGGTACTAATTGTGCTGTGACGCTAATACGTAAGACTACAACGTTTCTTGATTTGGTGATATTTTCTGATCGGCTTGGCTATGTCAGTTTCTTTTGGTGACCAAAATCGATTGCCAAGCTACTTCACTTAGAGATAGGTGTCCGGAAGCCAGAATGAATTCGTTATCTCACCATAATATCTATATTAATATCGCCAAATCCAAGCCCCCCCCCCTATTCTACATTTGAGTCAATTAATTAAGGTTGTACTTACCAGTTCTCACTTCATCCACGACAGTGGGCTCTAAATCAATGTAAACTGCTCTTGGAACATGTTTTCCTGCACCAGTTTCACTGAAGAATGTATTATAGGAATCATCACCACCACCGACAGTCTTATCACTGGGCATTTGTCCATCAGGTTGAATACCATGTTCCAGACAATACAACTCCCAACAAGCATTGCCTACTTGTACGCCAGCCTGGCCAACATGGATACTAATACACTCACGCATTTTGTAGGATTATAACGCAGATAATCTAAAACAGTTAATAAAAATTAAATTAATATATAGGCTAAAATGCAGAATCGCTCACTTATTTGGCTCCTTTTTTATAGCTTTTCCCGAGATTGATAAGCGCGCCAATTGTGGCAACCGAGCCTAGAGCCTCTTGCATTACGTCTTCTGGAAGAGGTGCAGCTCCAGAGGGTAACGCTCGAGTGCACGCCAAGTTGGCGATTTCTTAAAATCGCACAAAGCAGTGGACGATTCAGCACTTTCCTCTTAAAATCATGAAATGGTAAAATCCTAGTTTAATACGCATGTTTTTCGAAGAAAATTTTTAAAAAAGGCCAAATGGTGTCAACAGATCTTTTTTTTTTTGTATTGAATGATGACAATAAATCATCAATTTGGCAAAAAATAGTGGTACACCCTAATTGAATCCAATTAAAAAATGTTGAAATCTTTTAGATTAATATTTTAATTTTAAATTTCTAAAATATAAAGAAAGCAGCCTATTAAGAAAAATTCATTAGGTACTTATGTATTATCCCTACAATCATCAATTCCATTAATAACTCGCCAAGTTGGCAACCCCGATTTTCTATGTGTCGTACGCGCTGAATTGGTGACCAGGTGCTTCGTTTCAAATAATATCGCCAACAGGTTGCGATAATACGTAAGTATCTTTAAATACAACCAGAAACGTAAGTGTGCTACGTAGTGTGCAATTTTTTTTAAAAAAATTGGCAAATAAATGCGCCAAACTTGTTGACTCTAATATCATACAGCCATTCCTTTTTTTGGCTTGACTCCTAAGCATTAGTAGCCTCTGCAAGATGGCCACTTATCTATAAGAAAATGAACTAACTGCAGGAGTGCACTACGAATTTTGCCGCCAAAGAGTTCACAAATTTCACCACGTTTTAGCGGTAACATTACAATACGATAACGTTAGAAATACCGCAATGATCAATTTGGCGTGATTTCACGCCATTTCTGTACCGATATATCAAAATGGGTTAATTGTCGAATCGGCCACTTATCACGTCAAGTGTTTTCTCGCCAAATCAGATAATCTTTTTGATTTTTGTATCAGTGAGGAAGAAGTCGGATCGTATTGAGGTAGGGTTGCTGCTAGAAAACACAACATGCAAAAACGCGCCAAATTAGCGATTTTTCAAATATTTGGCAGACCAGTGGCCAATTCGACAATTTCACCCCAAAATAATTGGTGTATCGGTGCCAAATTAGTGCCAATGATAAAGTGGGTTAAAGTGTAGTATAGGGGGGGGGGCCTTGGCGATATCAATTACTTTTGGCGACAAGAAACGATCGCCAAGCTACATCACTTAGCGATAGATGTCCGGAAGCCAGAATGAATTCGTTATCTCACCATAATATCTATATAAAAATTGCCAGATCCAAAGAAAATTCGCCAAATCTCCGAAGTCCCCCCCCCCTACTACACTTTAACCGATAAGGTGTAACATTCAAATTAAAATGGTTAATAATTCGAAATAACTGTTTGAAATCAGTAAGGTTATCGCAACAAAAAAAGCAACAGTTACTTATTTTATAACCATAACCAGCACTCTTAATGCATCTGATTTTTTTAAACAAAAACAGAAAAAGTAACAGAAAAATAACAATGAAATACCTTTCAAAAAAGTCAAGATTGCCATTTTGTAATGTTATCGCCCCACATTGAGCGAAATTTGCAATTATTTGGCTCAAAAGTCCACAACCGTATGATATTAAATTAGTACCAAATACTGATATTTGTTCTTTATTTTGAATTTTCAAATCTCTCAGAGTTATTTAAAATATTACAAATCATATGAAATCTTTGACTCTTAAAGTAGGTTTAAAGCTCTCAGCAATGCTTTAATGTAAGTTACTACATTACCAAATTACGAATGATTTTGAATCAAATTCTAACTTTTTTCTTCTCACTGACGTCTTAAACATTGCGATTTATTAAATGTAAATATTACTTACGATCTTGTATGCAATTTTCCAACTAATTTCCTTTAAAATGAACAAATTGATCGTACAATATCAAATGCAAACTTTGAATTAGCTTTATTATGTCTCAGAAATTAATATTTGTATTCCATGAATTAATTCACGTGATATATTCACGTGACAATATCGCATGATTTATTTTTTCAAAATTATTCACACGAGAGAAAATATTTTTTAAAAATAAAACTCATCAATTAAATTAAATCATACACGACAAACAAATTAGGCAACAATAAAAAAAAGACAATCTTCCCGTTAAAGTTTCCGTAGAATTTTTCTCAACTCTACTTTTGATTCAAAGGATTTTAAACGTTTTTTATTTCGTTGTTGCATTAGACCAGAAACGGCAAACTTTTCCAGGGTACGGGCTACTTCTAATTTTTTCAAGGTGTTGCGGTTTATCCAGCTGTGTAGATGTGGTAAACTAAGAAAAAGGTCAACAATATTTATAACTACGGAATACGTATTCACAGACATAACTACAATAACATTAACATGCACTTTTAAGACCGTGTTTAAAGCAAAGCACAAGATTCAAACATAGTAATAATAATAACCAAAAATATTATAATATCCAATGATGTATTTGTTACGAAACAATTCAATACATTAAAAAATAAAATATTTTCATCTAAAATTAGTGCTCATAGTTACAGTTAGTAGTAGATTTAGTCTGCATACTGTCAGCCAATCTTGAATTTTTCGGTATATAATTGCTAACTGCTAATGTTAGTGTCAATTTAGGTTCATTTCAGGCCCTGGGCGCAGAAGATTTACAGGCCCCCCTCGGCACTGGCGGATCGAAATTTATAACCAGAAAATCTAGTTAAGTCCAGCTTATCCGGACCCTTTCGGGCCCCTGGCCATCCACCTCAAAAGGATAAAACGGTACTGCCTAATGTTCATGTGGTCACACCAAAGTGTCTTGGCGTTCCCACTGGTCGATCGAGTTCGACTTATTGCTCACCCCTGCGTTAGATTATAAATTTCTAGAAGATTAGCTTGCAATACTAAATATTTTGAAAATTTAATTTTCAAATTGGTACTTACGTATTATCACAACCGTATTGGCGACATTGTATGAAACGAAGCACATGGTTGCCAATTCAGCGAGAACATCGCATGCGAAATCTGAGTTGCCAACTAGGCGGGCTGTATAGAACGTTGGCATTGTTGTATAAGCACCTTCAAATTTTATAAAATAAAAAATAAAAAAAACGTTTCTTTCTTTCTTTTACAACCTTTTCTTTCTTTGATTCTAAGATAGAATTACTTTTTTCCCTTTTCACATATATTATTTCACGTGACAAAATAATTTATTTTCGCATAGATCATGAAAATACATACTTAATTTAAAATATTCCATTTATTTCTTTATAAAAAGAGAAATATAATAAACATATTTTAAGTTTCTCCCACATAATTACGAAGCAAAATAAAAAAAAAAGATAGCCAAATTGCTTGTAGAAAAATTGAATAAAACCGAGATACTGCAAACTCGGTTCCACCTTATTTCATAAAGAATTCTTTTTCACAAAATCTTTCTTTTTTGAATGTGTGGAATGCTATCTCTCTCTCATTATGTTCCATTAACAACCCTTAAAAGAATAAATATATTTTCCAAAGAGGCTTTTCAAAAGCCTATTGACCTTGAATTTCATTAATGATAAATGGCCTTTTTCAGAAAGGAATTTTTCCTACATAACACGCATAGCTATCATTGTTTTTTCCATCGGCTGCACTTCTTATCCCCTTCGGGCGTTTTGCAGACGATCCTTTTTGAGCGTGGCGGCACCCAATTCTTCGTCAAACGATAAGTTGGACATTGAGACATCAAGTGTTTAGGGTACGCCTATCGTTTGCTGTTACCTGTCAATCATGGCAGCTGCTTGACTGAAGTACAAAAGGACCGAAGGTACTGATGATCGTATATTGAGTTTGAAGCATGCGATTTTGGAGTGCTTTCATTTACTTTTATTATTTTTGTTCTGGAACGTTTTATTACTCAATTCGTTTTCCAACATAAAGACTTGCTACTTAAAGTACCCCTTTGATAATTGTTGTCTTTTGCAAAGAGCTCTCTTAAATGTGATGTGTTTTTTGTTTTCCTTTGATGAAGCATTCGACAAGGATGATGTGAAAGACTTAACAAGTTTTTATGAGGAACAAAAAACAAAGTCTGCTTGTATGTACGTCAGTGCTTCCCAAACTCTGAATATATATATATTCGCGACCCAATATTCAGTCATAACTTTCCTCGCCCCCCCCATACAATAACAATGTATTGAATTCAATAGTACTATACTTTGACGCTAAAGCTACAACACGATTTCAACCTCTTACGAGCCACCGACGTTTATAAACGTCTCGCTAACCAAAACGATAACTACCAAGGACGTACAAAAACGTCTTTCCGATCTTTTCTGCGCACTGCTATCCATAAAATTTTTCCGCGAAAGCTTTGGAATTCTACAAAAAGGACCTTGACAGTGTTTATGAAGGAATGACTTATTTCATAGGATTTGCTTATTTATTCCTTTTCTTCCCCCAATACATCGCATTCGCGGGCCTACATGGAAAACGGTGGCATAGGGAAGTGGTTTGTGTAACTTTTAACCGGCAGTTAAGGGGTTAATTATAAACCGTAAAAATTTTCAAGATAAATAATAATTTTTGGATATCATTTTTATATGACAAGCCCATGGGCTCATTGGTAATTTTTAAATTTGTTCTTAACTTTTAGTACTGTTAAATTAATTATAAAATACACTGTGCAGTACTGATACATTTATTAGTGTATTATATCAGTGTAAATGAGTATTTTATTTTTTATTATGTCAGAATGTATTCTGTTTGTTTACTTTTTCCTAAATTAAGTATTTTCTTAAATAATCTTTTGTTTTCGACTTTTCAATATGCTTGCGTCCCCCTCGTAGAGATATCACGCCCCCCCCCCCCTCCCCCCAGGAGCGCGCCCTACTGTTTGAAAAACGCTGATGTACGTGTATGTTTCACAATAGCAGTGCTGGAAAATCTGAGGAAACTAACTTATCGGTGATATTTCAAATATGACTTATAAATTTTATTTGTGAGTGTCCATAACGCATAAGGGTTTTACAAGGACATTGCGCGAAATATATTAAAATAATACTATTTGTAATCAAGAAGGAGATACTCATATATTTTCACATACAAAAATCCTGAACTAATCTCTTAGACAATATCATTGTCGGAAGCAGTGACGTGTTAAGACTCTTTGAGGCCCTGGGCCCAGAGAAATCCTAAGATTTTTTTAGACCCTGGGCCCTTATGCAAAAGCCGGCCTGCCTGAGGTCTTTAAAAAAAGACAGTATACAGCTTGCATTGTCAAATACTTGTTCAAGCGGTAATTTGAAACAAATAAATGCGCACGACTCACAATCTCACAAACTTAAGCACAAACCGGCTCAACCTATGATCACATTTCGATTAAATGAGTTGAAGGATTATTTATGGCATTCGGCCAAGGCCAAACATGGACAACGGTCATCACATAATAATACAAATTTACCACATTTGGTTGTTAACATACAATTTGAAATTACCCGTTTTTCGAAGAATATGTACGGGAATAATATATGACCATTACAAATATCCTGATCATGATCTTATTAAGACAGAATCGAGAACGAAACATGCCCCCCCCCCCCTCTTCAGTGGTACTGGGTTATGACACGCCACAACCAAGATTCTGTTACCTTGAGGCTACCGCCGACACGCCAAATTTTTGGGAAATACTGCATGTTGCAAAAAGTGTCCATGCACAAGTTTTTTCAAAATAAATACTCAATATTATCTGAATTTGTTAATGTATTTTTTTACGTGACCTATGAAAATATTTAGTCAATTCAAATATTTAGGTACAATTGTGAATAACAACAATGAAATAACGATCGAAATTAAAAATAGAATCAACACAGCTAATAGATGTTACTGGTTTGAGAGAAATCAATATAAAACCACATTTTTAAGAAGGGTAGCAAAAGTACAACTATACAAAACACTTATTAGACCCATAGTTTTATATGACAGTGAGTGCTGAGTGAGAAAACTGTGGATGAGGAAAACTTATTGAGATATGAACGAAAAAAAATCGAGAAAATTTTTTGGAGCAATGAAGGAAAATGAGATCTGGAAAATACTTCACAATTTCGTATACCAAAGGAAGTACAGAGAACCAAATATGTTGTTGTTATTTCTAATGCCACCTGTCTGACGGTGTCAGACGAGGTACACGAAATTCATCGTGACAAGGAGGCTATGTGTACACCTGTCATTAGCTTTTAGCTTTGAGAACCATACAGTTGACAGTACGATTTGGCTCGGTTCATACACGATAGATGGCGACACCACCTATCTCCACCTCCACAATTCAGGCATAGAACTGGAGAGGCGGGAAATATTCTCCAGCCCCCTGCACCCGTGGTTTCTGCTGCGACCATCCACAAGACTTTCGTACCCACTAATTTAACGAGCACGTACTCCGTGTGTACTCGGAGGGTATTTGGTGGCATCGGGCATCAAACCCAGACCTTTCGGTCTGGAGTCCGATGCTCTAACCGCTAGGCTACCCACGGCTCTCAATATAATTATAGTATTTAAGGCTTATTTCACAATTAAGATGGTTTGGTCACATATTCAGGTATGATGACAACAACCCAATTAAGCAAATAACGTTTTTGAAACCAGCAGTCAAGAGAAGAAGAGGCAGACCCCGCACAAAAGATGGCTAAACAATATCGAAAAATGCTTTCGAAACATCGGCATAAATGGATAGAAAACAATAGTAATAATCAGATCAAAATGGTTAGAGTAGGGGCAGACAACCTTTTTGGAAAAAGTGCTATTTGATAATAAAAAAAACTATGTGTGCCACTTCCAGCTTTTACAACAGACAAATATGGAAAATTGAAAAATTTTACATATAAACTTATTATGGGAATTTTAAGCAAATAGTACATTTTTCAATGCAAGTCTATGTAGTCGAAATTTAAAAATAATATAGTAAATAAGACGAAAGTACAAACTCAGGTTTTATTGTAGATACACTTTTAACAAGTTCAATCAGTTAGGTTAGGTATAAAATAAAAATGAGTAACTTGAATCATTGAATTCAAAATAATTATTAAACGCTCAATATCTACTTAATGTAGCTTTTGAATTACGACTTTTTTTTTTATCAAGTCATTTATATATTACAATTAGATCTTACAAATGCTAAAAAAATTAGGTTATTATAAGTGCACATTAGCTAGTTTTGAAGATATTTATTTTTTTCTGTTCATAGCAGAAAAAATGTATTCACACAAGTATATTTTGATCTAAATTTCAGGTTTTTGTCTGAGACAACCCCGCCACTTCAATAAAATTGTAAAAAAATTGTTCTCTATTTATCTTTTTCAAATTTTTTAAAGATTTCAGTAAATCTTCGCGTGCCACTTTTCACCTTCATCGTGCCATGGGTTAGCCACCCTTGGGTTAGCCTAACTGAGACAGCCTTTTCCCGGAAATCGGCTGTAATGCTTAAGAAGAACCTATAAAAAACTTTTTTTTCAAAATTCAAAACAAAAAAAATCATGCATTTAAGGGTTAAATTCACCAATTCTCGCAAGTATTTTCAAAGTTCTAGAATCCAAGTGAACAAAAAAAAAAAAAAAAAAAAAAGGGGGGGGGACTAATTCTATTTGATTTAACAAAACATAAATAGGAAAGAAGAAAACGAAAAAAAAATAATAAATAAAAGAGAGAAATAGGGCAACCCCATAAACCTCCAGCGTAAAATATCTCCGTCCGCACAAATCACGGGCTCATGTTTTGCGGTATTTACATAAGCCGTAGCTGTCGCACGTGCGGCGCTCATCCATTAAATGTTTTCATAATTCATGACAGGGTGCCAGATCGTTAGGAAGCATTATTCCATAGTGGCACGCAGGTGTTAAAACAAGGCTCGCCTCTGTCACGCTGAACAAACACTACATCAGATTAGATTTGGTGGCAGAAAAAAATAAGCGAGGTTTCTCCACAAAAGCTTTCGCTTGCGCCTTGTGTGTTTATTGTGGAGGTGGAGGAGGTTTTCTTGTGAAGTATAAAAAATATACAAGTGCACTTAATGATCCGCCATTTTTGTATCTATGGTGCATTTGTAACGAAAGAGCCAAAATTTTATAATTGAGTTTTTGTGTGTGTGTATAGTATAAAACTTGATTTTACCATATTTATTTATAACGTTTCTTTGTTGACTAACGTTTCTTTCTTGATTGACTACGCTCAGAACCCTGATTTTGAAAAAGCGTATAAATGGGTAATTTTTTTTTTGAGATTTAGCGCATTTGAATTAAAATACAGTCGTTCTTGATTTGGCGAGCCCCGACTTGAGTTGCGCGATTTAACGAATTTTTCTCTTTCCCCGATTAAAATGAAAGAAAAAAATCACCTATTTAACGAATAATAAATCCCGAATGAACAAATTGTTTCAACAGTTGGAATTTTATTATTCTTTTTATTGGTTTGTATTAGAAACAAGATATCAATCATTGGCATGTACAAGTAATTTTAGCGCGTTTTTCACATGTTGTATTTTACAATAATGCTACTAATGAACTTTTTACTAACAAAAAGTGGTGTACTGTACTTAAAAAATTTTAAAAATTATTAAATTTAAATATGATTCGGCTCATCTAGGGCATAAATGCGACCCAATGCCGAAAACACGAGGTCAATGGGTTGCTTATTGGCTAAGAAAAAGGTGCGACAAAATATGGAACGAAGACGAAATTTGCGTCCTAATAGCGCTTTTGTTCCACTACGTGAAAAACGTGCTAAAAATTGGACTTTTTCAAATGACACATCCTTTTTGTCTGAACAGAAAAACACTTCGTGCGACCAGCAAATTCCGATTAGAAAGGGTAAAGACCATTATTAGTCTTTACAGGTGCACATGAGTCATGAGTGCAACTTATCGCATAAATTTTGAATAGGACAGGACTTTTCTTATCTCATACGCAGGGTATATTTTAAGATTCAAAAGATTATGTTACATTTGATGCCTTTGATGGAACTGAAGTTGTATAAACTGTTGATTTATTGGAACCTATGAATACAGCGATTCTAATGCAGACATTGATAATGAATCTCCTGTTACTGTTACATTTTCTAATGTTTTACATCGTTTGGAAACTGTGAAAACATACCTTATAGAGCAGGATGTAAATGACGCAGTATTTTCTTCTCTGCATAAAATCAAAAAAATAACTCTTTCGAATCAGGAATCAAAACAGATTGTCAAACATTTATTAGTCAGTATTTTATGAATTTCCAATTAAAAGGGGTGTGTTGGGAACGAGATTAAATGTAAAGTTTAACTGCCCTTTTTTGGCAACTGTAGAAAAGTAATGGAAAAACCTCTGTCAATAACGTTCAATTCAGTCTAATTCTATACTTGCAAACTGTAATATCTGGTGCCGATCATACTCGGGTGAGTCATACTTTATTTGTTTTATTACTTTACTCGTTACGAACCCGAATTACGATGAGTACAACAGAAAAACTTTCTACTGAAACACAAGCGAACAACGCTTCGCGCCACCATTACGAAGCTGTCGACAAAATTAAATGATCCGAATAGTACACAAGCCGATATAGAAGGATTGCGGTATCAAAATTGCTCGAAGTAAGTTGTACTTCTGGTTTCCAAGGTAAATGAACAACTCGTCTACCAGCAATGATTTTGTAAGATTGATGAAAGTTAGTCAAAAGTTCAGCGTTGTGAGTACTTAATCTTAATTTCTCTTGTATAGGTTGTATGCCAATGCTCTCTAAGTTCCAAAAATTTCGCACCATATTGTCTAATTCAATACTTGCAAACTGTAATAGGGTGTAATAATTCATTAGTAACATTTGTAGTCGCCCCTCCGGTATAGTGGTTACGAATAACCACGATTTAACGAACAAAATCTTCGGTCCCGACGAATTCGTGGAATAGGGGTCCGACTGTACCGAAATAAAATTGTCTTATGAACGTTATTACATGAAAAAAATTATTTAAATACAGTTTTTTTTTTTTTTTACAAAAAAGGAAGAAAAAGTAACATACATTCAAAACATTCTCCTTTTAAGAGAAATGCTTCTATTATAATAATATTTTGATTCTATATCACTAAGACTTCTGTACAAAGCCTGAACTAGGATTTTTAAGATTTGTTGTTGTTGTCATCGCGTAAATGATGTTAATTTTTCAAAAATCCCAATTCAAGCTTTGTATAGAAGTCTCAGCTGTATGCAAACAAAAATGCAGCAGAGTCCTGAAAAAACCTGGCATAATGTGGACTGAAAGGTGGCCGAGTTTGTGAAAATTATGAGTTATCGAGAGTGGGTTTGAAAAATATGTACGAGGGTTTCCTCAGAAAATATTATACTGCACTTGTATGTATTGTTTGCTTGAGAATACAACAAAAAATAAAATGCCCTAATGCACTTAAACAAAGAAAAAGTATAAACTTTATCTATATATATAAAGGAGAAAAGCGACTCACTCACTGACTGACTGACTGACTAATCACGAAATCTCTGGAACTATTCAACCTACAGACTTGAAATTAGGTAGACATGTCCCTTTGATAGAGTAGACATCAGCTAAGAAAGGACTTTCCGAAATTCGAAACGCAAGGGGCGTTACGGGGGGTTAAGGGCTTTAATAATAATTGTTTCCATGTTTAAACTACTTGATGTACAATCTTGAAATTGGGTAAGCGGATTCCTTTCAGAGAGTAGAGATCCGCTACAAAATGAGTTTGATGAAAATCGACCCCCAAGTGGCGTTGCAGGGGCTTAGGGGGCGTTATAGATAATTATTTCCATTTTTAAACTATTTGACGCACTGTCTTTAAATTTGATATATAGATTCCTTTCGTAGAATAATGATCAGTTACAAAATGGGTTTTGTGAAAACAGACTTCTAAGTGGCGTTGCGGGGGATTAAGGGGCGTAATAGATAAATATATATCCGTTTTTAAACTACTTCATTTACCTGCTTGAAAATTGGTAGGTAAGTTTCTTTCCTGGAGTAAATATCCGCTACAAAATGGTTTTTGGGAAAATTGACCCCAAGGGGTGTTGCGGGGGCGGGGGGTTTAAGGAGCGTTATAAATTCCTATTTTTAAGTTATTAGACGTACAGTCTTGAAACTTAGTAAGCAGATTCCTCTCATAGGGTAGAGATACGCTAAAAATGGGTTTCGTGAAAATTGCCCCCAAGTGGCGTTGAGGGGACTTAAGGGGTGTTATAGATAATTATTTCCATTTTTAAACTATTAGACGCACAGTCTTTATATTTGATAAAGAGATTTCTTTCATAGAGTAGAGATCAACTATAAGAAGGTTTTGTGAAAACAGACCTCTAAGTGGCGTTGCAGGGGAATAAGTGGCGTAAGAGATAAATATTTTCGTTTTTAAACTATTTGACCTACCTGCTTGAAAATTGGTAGGAATGTTTCTTTCATGGAGTAAATATCCGCTACAAAACGGGTTTGGAGAGAATTGACCCCCAAGGGGTGTTGCGGGGGGTTAAGGGCAGATATAAATAATTATTTCTTTTTTTAAACAATTAGACTCACAGTCTTGAAATTTGGTTAGCAGATTCATCTCATAGGATAGAAATACACTGCAAAATGTGTTTTGTGAAAATCGTTCCTAGGTGGTGTTGCGGGGGTTCAAGGGGCGTTATTGATAATTTTTTTGCATTTTTAATTAATTGGACGCACGGTCTTCAAATTTTGCTAAGCAGATTCCTTTCATAGAGTGCAATTCCCCTACAAAATGGGTTTTGTGAAAACAGACCCAGAAGTGGCGTTGCGGGGGCTCAAGTGGCGTTATAGACAATTATCCCCATTTTTAAACTGTTAGACGTACAGTCTTGAAATTTGATAAGCAGATTCCTTTCGTAAAGTAGAGAACCGCTACAAAATGGGTTTCGCGAATATCAACTACTAAGTTTAATTTCGGGAGATTAAGAGGCGTAATCGATAAATATTTCCATTTTTAAACTACTTGATCATCCTGCTTGAAAATTGGTAGGCATGTTCCTTTCATGAGAAATAGAGTTATTCTAACAAAGAGTAAAATGAAAATTGACCCTAAAGATGTTTGCGAGGGGTCAAGAGGAGCTACAGAAAAAAAATTCCTGTTTTTAATTGTTAGACCCATATACTTGAAATTTGTTAAGCATGTTTCTTTTGTTGAATAGGGATCCACTAATAATAAATTTTAAGCAAATCAAGTTCTGGGGGTTGCAGGGGGTTACTGGGACGTATTGACAAAAAAAATTACTTTTTTCGAGCTACAAGGACTATAATAATGAAATTTGGTTTGCATTTTTCTTTTGTTGAATTGAAATCCGCTAAGAGCGGTAATTTTGGAAAACGGCTCTCAACGGGATTACGGGGATATTTATAGTAAAACTTTTGCTTTTTTCTGTTAGATTTAGACTTGAAATTTGGCTTGCATGTTCAATTTACGGAGTAGAGATCCACCGAAAATTGGTTTTGCGGGAATCCACTTGGTTTTGAGTTACGAAAGCATCATTCTATGCTTCAATTTTAGAGATTTTTAGAAAATACAAATTAGATGAGTTCTGCCCTTTTTTTATCAACAGGTGACAGTTACAGGTATAAGTATATTTTTCAATTCAATCGAATTCTTAATGCTAGAACTTAGATATCAATAATTTATACATATACATAAGCAGTAAAAATTTATAAAACATCATGAAATACCCAGCGAAGCGGGCGGGTAACAGCTAGTAAGGGTATAGTGGTATTATTACAGTGGTTCCCAAAGTAGACCCTACGGACCTGTAGATTCAATTTATTAATTGTGGGTTAAAATTAAAGGTGATTATCCCATAATAGCCAGAAAAAGCTTTAAAAACATTGTTATAATTTTCTACATTTTATTTGTGTGAATTCAGATTTTCAGTATTAACAAATACAAAATTTTAAAAAAAATCGAAATTTTCAAATATAGAAGTCGAAATGAGAGGGCATTATTTTTTTACGATCAAAATATAATCGAAATTATACAAAAGAATCACCAAGCTCAAGTTTTGCATTAAATGTATTCATATAATTAATTTGTAATTAATTACTCAATAAAATTTTGTTGTCTTTATCGTACATATTATTTTATTTAACATAAAAAATGATTATCATAATCTTTTATCTACCGACGGTACTAATAAGTACCACTCACTTTAAAATTACATAGAATAATTATTTTTACGAATACTCTGACGATACTTAGCAGGTATATTCTTTTAAATCCACTTTTCCAAGATATATGGCAGCATGGGTTCTATGATGAGTATTTTAGCGAGGAAAGCGAATAGTTTTATAGCAGAAGCTGCATTTTCAGCTGACATTTTAATCGGATTACGAAGATGGTCATTTTTGTTCCGAAAAAGTAGTGAATGTCAAAAGGTGTCTTATTTTTTTTTGTACGTTAACGAAGACCTTAGAAAATTATTTGACTATTTATTTTAAGTGAACTGTGTATGCAATTAATATTACAGATGAATATCTTTAATTAATTAATTAGCTCTTTAACTAACTAATTAAATATCTTAAGTTGGATATTTTGTTAATGTATATATCTTAATCTTCAATGTGTAGTAATTCAAAAAAGATATTGCATGAAAAAAACTGCAGTAAATAATAATGCGGTATATATATAGATAAAGAGTTAAATTATTTTACATAGGGTATTACAGATGAGTAAAATTCATTTAATTTTTTGTGTGTCGCCAAATTTCGTAATCGTTAAAAGTGTACCGCAACAAAAAAGATGTTGAGAATCATTGCTCTAACCTATCATCTCGAACTCGTGGCTGGCGTATCATGAGTTCAAGCCCAGTGCGGCTGAGGACTCGCTGTGTAGAGGAGGCCACTGCACGTTAAATTTGTCAAGGCTCAAACGCCCTCCCGCTAATTTGGTGTGAAAGTTCCAAGAAACGGTGCCAGCTCACACTTGTCCTTCTCATCACTTGATCATAGTTCAAAATCACGAAGTCCGTCGATTACTCTCCAAACCAATGACCAAATATGGCGTCGTTTCAACCGACTCATCTTCTTGTGAAGATGAGGCTAACCTGGGAACCGTGAAGTAAGCCCCTCTCGGAGTGTGACCTACAGGTGGTAAAATGACCCTCGGGGGTCAAGAATTCGTGCGCGTGTGGGTGGCGCGTAATGAAGTGCCATTTTTAATAAGGATGTCGGATTTATGTGAACAGATGGCATGCGAGAACCGATGTTTAATGCATTGAATGCAGAGGCGGTGTCCTGCTTGGGGGTCAGCGATCAAGCGAGGACGTTCGTATTTCCATGTTTATGCAAGAGGGAGTTATCCCCATTTATTCATGTGTTGAATGAATTTAAGGAAATTCAAGGTATAATTGCGTGAACTGTCGAATAAATTACATTTATTGCAAGAGAGATGTAAATCTATTAAATTGTTTTTACAATACTTTGTTGGTAAATCAGTTTTCACCGTTTCTAAAGGGTATTTTTGTACGAGAAATCTAAGGGATATTCGTAGAACTTCATAAATGAAAGAAAACGTTGCGATATCATGTTCTAAATATAATACAAAAAAGGGGGTATTTTTTACGTTCATTCACAGGTTTGAACCCCAATCGATTTTGTCTAAATGCATTTAATATTTTTATACAGTCGACTCTCGCTAATTCCAACCGTCGATATTACGAACCTCTCACTAATTCGAAGTATATACTCAGCCCCTGGAAAAATTCTCGATAATTCGAAGTAAAATCTATGGCTGGCCAGACTACAACACGCAATGGTTCGAAGTTATCTTATATAGCTCTCGACAATTCGAACACTTACTATCACGTAGAGTCCTGTAGCAAACAGGTTGGAACTTATATGTTAGTATAAATTTTTTATTAATAATATTAATTTGTGATTCAAGTGTTACCTACCCATGTATAATATTTAGTAACTTGGATACATGCTAGAATTTTTTAACACAAACTGTGCAAGTCTAGGTCAAGTGAAATGAAATGCAATCGCTAACATATTTTGAGTTTAATTTGTTTTTATACTTTGTTTTTGTAGCCCCGTCAAGAAGTATATTTCACTTAAACACGATGTTCCGAATGGTATTAAAATGTTTTTAACTGTGTGAGAAATCCTGTGTATTTTGCATGAATTTGCAACCTAAAATTTAGAAGCTGTCCGTGCTTAAATTTAGATTTTAACATCAACTCTGTTCATATGTTGTTCCCTTTCCTTCGTTATTTGTGTTGTTGTCCACAAATGTAAAAAAAAAATGCATTTTCCATTAGAAAACTATTTAATTTGGCAAGACATTGTGCTAACTAACGAGCATAAAATAATCTCGTGGAACCCAAGATAGTAAACAATAAAGTATTCACAATCTAGAGAGAGAGAGAGAGAGAGAATTTGCAACCTAAAATGTAGAAGCTGCCCTTGCTTAAATTTAGATTTTAACATCAACTCTGTTGATATGTTGTTCCCTTTCCCTCGTTATTTGTGTTGTTGTCCATAAATGTAAAAAAAAAATGCATTTTCCATTAGAAAACTATTTAATTTGGCAAGACATTGTGCTAACTAACGAGCATAAAATAATCTCGTGGAACCCAAGATAGTAAACAATAAAGTATTCACAATCTAGAGAGAGAGAGAGAGAGAGAGAATTTGCAACCTAAAATTTAGAAGCTGTCCTTGCTTAAATTTAGATTTTAACATCAACTCTGTTGATATGTTGTTCCCTTTCCTTCGTTACATGGGTTGTTCTTCACAAATGTAAAGAAATGCATTTTCCATTAGAAAACTATTTAATTTTGTAAGACGTTGTGCTAACTAACGCATATAAAATTATCTCGTCGAACCCGAGATAGTAAACAATATAATATTAATCTAGGAGGAAGTATATATATATCAAGATGAAACGTTTTAATATTCTTTTATTATCTATACAAATAAATAAAATTGAAGTATCTGTAATTTGATAGTATCTTGTAATTTCAAATTAGCAGCTTTTTACTAAATGCATTTGAAGGTATATTCGGTACTTATATCAAAAAATCAATTTTTAAAATTTTTGTCTGTTTGTTCCGGCTAATCTCGGAAACGGCTGGTGCGATTTTAGAAATTCTTTCTCCAATGGACAGCTACATTATCAGCGAGTAACATAAGGTATAGGGCCGTGGGTAGCCTAGTGGTTAGAGCATCGGACTCCAGACTGGAGGGCCTGGGTTCGACGCCCGATGCCACTAAATACCACGGAGTATTTGCTCGTTAAATCAGTGTTTCCGAAAGTCCTGTGGGCGGTCACAGCAGAAACCACGAGTGCAGGGGGGTGGAGAATATTTCCTTCCCCTTCAGTTCCATGCCAAAATTGTGGAGATGGAGATAGGTGGTGTCGCCATCTATCGTTAAGAAGTCCAACCTGTCTCACAGGCGCTGGCCACTTTCATTCCTTCCCTTTGGGAAGGACACGACAACAACAACAACATAAGGTATATTTTATCTCCATATTCCTACGGGAACGGGAACTATGCGGATAAAACCAAGGGACGTTGCTTACTCACCGCCAAGTTGGCAGAAAATTATGCATTTGGTCAATAATGGAAATTTTAATAAAATTTTCTCACATTTGTAACAAAAAAATTACTGAAACATAGTGTAATTTAGCATCTTTACAAAAAGCAATATTTTAAATGGTTTTTTATTAAACGTCTAATGTTTGTTACGATACGTTCGTTAAATGTCTAGCTCAAACTTTGAGAAATATCGCCAAGTTGGCTAAGAAGTTCTCTATTCCGACAATCCCAGATATTATAATGCAAATTTTCTCCCACTTTTTAAAGAGGGAAACGAAATAAAGTTTTAGCGAATTGCGCGCGCGTGATATTGAGAATTCTATGGTGATTTTAATTGACAGTTTCATAAAAAATTTTGATTTATCGAATGTTTATTACTTTGAATTTTTTTAACCTAATTATACAATATTCATATTTTGTACAAAATTTTTCACTTATATTGAACCTAGATATTTTACATGGAGGTATTACTTTGAGGAGGGATTTTTAGGGAGCTTTACGCAATACTTATTCCATTATTAATTTCGTTTCATTTTCATGATTATTCAAAACCCAGAAGATAGCAGTTGCTATGGCTTCTTCTGGTATAGCCGCGACTTTACTGACCAATGGTCAGTAAAGGGACTGGTGAATTTTTAAAAACTCTCCCTGTAATCCAGAGTGGGTACACCGGCATATGAAATCAGTCTCTATTAAATCAAGCTTATGGGCAAAAGTTGAAAAATTCAGTCTGAAAACGAATATATGAGAGTGTATCTTCATAATGACGTAGATGCGGAACATTATGCAGAGACGCAATTGAAAATCGGTTATGGATGTTTGGACGCAAATGCTGGAGGTTATATTTTACTTCCAGAGACTTTTGTAATATTGAAGAAAATTATGTAAATCTTATTGGGGGGGGGGGGCTCAAATTTACCTGGGCTTGAAACAAAATTTAAATTGGGATCAGTGGTTGCGCGCAAAAGATCAATATTGGCGCCTAACAATGACATTGTCCATAAAATCAACATTGAAAATTTAAACGACGTGCGGGGGAGGGGGAATGAAGAAATATTTATCAATGAATACAAATCATGGATAAAGAACAAAGTATTTCATATCCCACGGAGTTCTTAAATTCACTTGAAATTTCGGGTGTACCTTCACATATACTTCAATTAAAACTAAATGTACCAGTTATACTTATGCAAAATCTCGATGCTCCTCGACTATGTAAAGGAACGAGGCTTTGGATCACAAAACTGCAGAATATACTTGGTGCCAATATTTTAACATATGTCATGAAAAGGGATAGTGTTATCATACCTCGAATTCCAAGTATCCCCACTGACCTACCGTTTCAATTCAAACGAGTTCAATTTCCAGTTTTACTGTTTCTATTAACAAAGCTAACATTTCAGGTAGGAGGGGTACATTTAGAAAAGCAATGTTTTACCCATGGCGAACTATATGTAGCCTGATTGGTGTGTCCAATGCGTAAATCTTCACATATTTGCAAATGACGGAAGAACATATAATATGGTATACAGTAGCATCTTAGAATAATATTCTGTTTTGATCTCTTTTAAAGAGGGATTATATATTAAACGTAGATACTTTCGATTTTTAAAAAAAAAATAGTTAAAGTTATTGAATTTTTGTTGTTAATTATTATAATAAATTATTCGTTTTCAGTTTTTTTAAACTAAGTTCAATTTTAGAATTTTTAAATTTTATTGGTTCCAGTCAAGCAATAAAAAAATTACCATACTATAATATTTACTTTCTAATGATAATGATTTCGACTTTGACAGTTATTTAAAGACATCAACGCGAGCGGAGCCGAGGGTAAAAGCTAGTATTATAATAAAAGTTTAAAAAGTGTTGCAAAGTGAAGTTATACATAAATAAAATTTTCAGTTTAATGAACTTATAACTTACAAACTTTATAGAGAAAGTGAAACCATTTTGCATACATATTTATTTCTTCTCAATTTTTTTATTGTGACTCGTGGAACTTCTGGGTATGCCTTGGGAAGCCCTGGGGTTCCGTGGAACACAGTTTGAAGACCACGTGCTTAGACCAATAATCTGAGATTGACTTAAACTCACACTCCTATTGTTGAAACAGCTCTTTGAAAAGTTAAAAGTCGTGTTACATTAAATTAAGCCAAATCTACTAAAACTAAGAATTTCTTTTATATTTTGAAGCTCTGTCAATAATCGTTTCAGAAATATACTTCATTCCAGTCACATACATTCGCTTCATTTCATTCATAGTCACTTCAAGTTTCGTGGTCGGTATACATAATCCATGCCCCACAGCGGGCATTTGGCATAGATAATGAATCGGATGGCTTCATGGTGAGAGTAATGAATAGCTGTTCCTTTCCAAAATGTTTCGGAAAAAGGCATTTTTGTAGGCTGTCGGTCATTTTATGATAATGTCACCCTGGGACGTGAATCTACGCTTTTTCCCAAGAGATTTTGTAATTTCTCGAAAGTACTTCCATTCTTTCTTAAGTTAATGGATTGGTTTATTTTCAATAATGTTGGTATTTCAGAATTGAAATGAAATGAGAGAATAAGAGTGAAGGTTGTTTTAAGAATACACGGCATAGAGGAGTCTTTAAATCAGACGATTTTTCAGTCATCTAGAATTTCTTTTTGAATCAAGGGGCATATTGTAGTTTTCTATGGATATATCTTGGTTTTAATTTTCATAGAACGTAAAGG
This sequence comes from Trichonephila clavata, assembly GCA_019973975.1. Classification (NCBI taxonomy): domain Eukaryota; kingdom Metazoa; phylum Arthropoda; class Arachnida; order Araneae; family Nephilidae; genus Trichonephila; species Trichonephila clavata. The sequence continues at coordinate 114,916 of BMAO01014553.1, read as the reverse complement.
CGTTATTTTGAAAACATTATTTTACATTTTAGATTGCAGAAAATGAACACGTTTGAACAAAAAAAGGTAAAAAAAATTCAATGACTCATAAGTACATGAGATAGGCGAATAATTATGACTTCTTTAAATGAATTCTATAAATATCGAATAAATGTTACATTTTTTGGTTATAAGTCCCGAGTTCCCCTCTTCCTCCTTTTATCTCTTTAAAGTAAGAGCATTTTCTACTTCCCACTAGCTTTAAAGTATTTCTTATTTAATAACTGATTTTTAAAAAAATTTTTTCAAAGTGTGGAAAGTGTTATTTTATGTTTTCTCAAAGCTATTCAGGTGTCGTCCTCGTCACTTAACCTTGGCTCAAAATTATGAGGTTCCACTTGCGGCTTTATAGCTCGACCTAAATATAACTCTCACTGAAAGGCTATATTTCTTAAGCATTATTTACACTGAAAGTAATGTTCTATTTTTGTGTGATGAGTCTCATTTATTATATTGAATATACATATATAAGTTGATTATTTTAATTGGTTATAATTCTTTGAAACGAATAATCTTTATAGTATGCTCTTCAGTGCAGGACAGATCCTACGGTATCGGCCGCCCGCGTGCAAAGATCTAATGCGCCGCTTTTCTGGAAAATATTTCATATTGTGACTAATACTCAACGCTGACGTTTTAACCTACCTATGTAACAGTAAAAAGTGAAAGATTAATTTAAATGCAAATAAACACAAAAACTACTTTTTCCCTCTACTTTGTTTTTCTAAATTGCAAGATTATTATTAAATTGATAACTATTAATTTCCCCAAATGCATATTGAATTTAAACACTCATATGCCTCAGGTGATATTAACCATAATAAATACTTTCGAAGCACCCACACAACTTTCGTTAAAATCATTTTTGAGACACCTTTGTTGAGCATCGATCCACAATGCCCCTGATGAGCATAGAGAGTTTTTTTTTCTATAGCAGTTACTGTGTGTGAGCTCTGCCACGAATTTTGCAATCAAATGAAGGATGTGTGTTTAGAGCAGAATTAATGGACAGTAAACCAACACTGTACACTACATTGTATTTTTCTTAAAGTATGCTATGCTATCAGGAAATCGGTACTTATTTTGATTTTTCAATTATTATTTAAAATTTAGTATATTTATTCAACTAATTATAAGCTTTATTTTGAGAAATTCGAAAAAAAAATGTTCCTTGATTAATGGAACTCTATACGAGCTCTTGTTTTGGCCGCCCACTTGCGGTGTACGCCCTGCACACCTGCTAGGATCGTCCATGGTTCAGTAAAATGTTAAAGAAATGAAAAAGTAAAAGAAATATAAACCTTTAAAGGACAAAATTAACCCAAGTGGGATTTTAGTCTGTAATAATTAAAAACGCAGAGCCCCCTGATACTTTTTTAAATAACGATTCCACTTGTCAGTAATTTCTGAAATATCTCTTATTACACGGAAAGAAAATGCAAAAATAGAATACGAATACTATAATAATAGCTTACAATATGAAAAACAACAGTAAAAAACAAATAAAAAATCTAATAAAAATATAATGGTCTTGTATTTGTAATCACTATAGCAACCACAATATCAAACGCTAAAAATCAAGGTAACCCTAGTGAAATTTACCTTCAACTTGGCAAAAATTTACAACAAATTAGTAGGTTTTTTATCAATGTCAAATTAGTACAAAAACATATTAAAAAAAAGAGTACTTAAGCATTAACTCCTAACCAACGATTTATCGCGAAAAAACTAACTGCATGCCAGAGATTTATCACCAAAGAATTTACGAGTTGCGGCAACTTATTTTATATCCCCCCCCCCATTTTAAGAACAAATCCTAAAATTATTTGAAATTCGCCAAAGGTGGATTAAAATACACCAAAGATCGCCATTAGCAGGAAAGTTGTGTAAAAAATAACTATACAATGCACTGCAATGAACGGTTTTAATCAGATTTTCCAGTACTTTGCTTTAAATTTTAATAATTTTGTTTTTTGATCATCTCTCTTTCAATAGGATAATAAAAACAAACAGGATTAGAGGAATTATTACTATTTAAACGGGAACCATACGTATATATTTTAGAATATCGAATTATCTTTACCCGGTTATCCTATCTAGATTCATGCTACTTTTTCCGATTTCTTGTCAGATCAATTGACTTTTTCATTTTCCGTAGTTTCTCGTTTCTATCCAATTAATCGTATTTTATTTCTTTGAATTTTGCTCGATCACTCAAGAGTTCTTCAAGAACCTTTTAATTAAATCCAGACATATTAATTAATGCTCTTAATACTCCGGGAAAATTTACAAATAGAAACTTCTTTGTAAAACCTTGTTTATAAAAAAAAAAGTCACAACATTAATAATATTCAACAAGATTCAAATCAGACACAATCATAGCCACAAACTCCAAAATAAATCTCGAACTATAGAATTATCATTTTTCACGAATTCGATTTTATAAATCAGCTACGGAAATAGTTATCAATTTGACAAAAATACAGCAAACGATTTATATTTAAATGAATGTATTACAATTATAGAATCATACTACCAAACGATTGGTAAGAAAATATAAAATTATTCCTCCAAACGATTGTTCTGAAAAATGATCCGATATGAGAGAAGAACAATTTATTTTAAAATTAATTCTGAAAAATAAACGGGAACAAATCTGTAATATAAGTTTAGATAAAAAGAAAATGCTTCTTTTTCAATTGATCAAATTACAAAAGATATTACGTATGATATGCATTATTTTGTGTTCAGTTGTCAAAAGAAATATCGAGCTGTGGGAGAACAGGTAATAATCTATTTTTATTTTACATTAAATTTGAATGCTTTTTTAATTCTAATTTCAAAAAAAAATGTTTAAAAATTTTTTTTTGCAAATTTTTGACAATTCCTCTGTTGTTTGTTAAACACAATGTGAATAATTCCTTTTAATTCAATCTTTGTACGTGAAGTTTTTCAAAAAAAAAAAAAAAAATGTATTGATAATTAATATTTGACTTAAATACTAAGAAGAAACAATAAAAATTTTGAATCATAGAATATATACAGAAATTATTGGTTACAATTTCTTATATTGTTAGCTCCAACACTGAGTTGTTTTTATATCTTTTCACAACTTCACTATATGTTAAAACAAATTGTAATAATTTATCTCATCTCAAATCCATTTTTTAACTAGAAAAAAATGCCAAGCGAGCCGAATATGTTAAGATTTGAATTTAGTTTGTAATTTCTAATTTAAATTGTGCAAAAGAATTAGAATTTCTCTAGTTTTATTTAGGCTAGTTGGATTATTCGTCGTGCTTAATACATTATGGAGAAATTATGCTACATATCTGGTCGAAGCTATTCATTACTAATCAGCTTTGTGTTTTTATGATGTAAAATTTTTCGCTGTAGAGAGACTTCTCAGATATTTTTTTATTCGTTTGTGACTTCCTATGATTAAACTTCATTTAAATTCTCATGTTTGGAGGCTATAAAGTATGTTGTTAAATTTTTTAAACAAGAGCCAATTTTTTTATACATACCTATATATATATATATATATATATATATATATATATATAAATTTTTTATTATTAAATTTAATTTTTACTTATTATTCCAATTATTTCTCCATCTTTTTTGTAGCACTTTTAATTTGTTAATTTAACAATATGAATCAATTCTAAAAAAACTGTATAAAATCCTAAAAAAAAAATGCAAAACTTCAAGAACTAAAAAAAAAGTTATCATTAAAAAAAATTTTTTTATAATGCATAATTTTTGTAGCAATTTATTAGGGCTGTAGAGAGAAACATTGTTTTGGTTTTATCATTTATGAATTAGTAAGAATGTTTTTGACGTTGAGTATATATATTACACACACAATTATTTTGCTATATTCAATGTAACTTCGCGCATCTGTTGTCATGAGTTCGAGCCTAGTACCACCGAAGACCCGCCGTGCTGAGGGGACCGATGCGTGCTAAGTATGACGAGGTTCGAACGTCCTCCTTTTGATGTGGTTTAGAAATTAGGAGAGAAGAGTGCCAGCTCAGATGTCGTCCTCGTCACTTGACTGCGGTTCAAAAATGCGAGGTCCTTCGCCAAAAGCCCTCGTGTAGCTAGCTGAATAGTGCGACTTTAATATTCACTCGTACATCTGTTAGTTGCTTTGAGATTGGACAGTTTCTTTTATTGAGAACATTTATAAACCTCGCGCACCACACAATGTATCACACGGGGGTTACAACACAAAGGAAACATCCATGCCTTCTCTGGGATTCCAACCCAGGCCCTACGGCACCGCAGTCAGCGTCACTAACCACTATACTGGATGGGTGGCAGATTGGACATTAAAGCATTTTAATGCGTGGGTTTAACTATTGGATTCACCAAGTAATAAATTCCATAATCAATTAAACAAAACACGTAAACTGATAAAACAGTTTTTTATCAATGGCAGAGCGCTTAACTTTCAAAAGGGTCAATTCTTTTTTGGAAAAGTTACTTTGATTTCAAAATTAGGATTATTAAAAGGTAAATCCGGTAATTGAAAAAAAAAATCCTACAGTTGCTCATAATTTTTACTCTGGATGATTATACAGTGGGTACAAAAAGTATTTGCACACATACATTTTTGTTCACAATTTATAAGAAAATGCATTAAGAAATACAAATATTGGCATTTTAAAAATAAAATAAGCCTATTCATTTAAATTAATTACAAAAAATACCACAATAATATTAATAAAAAACATTTTTTGCAACAATATTTAAATATCTTATGTCAAAAAAGTATTTGCACACTCAACTCAATTTTAGCAAATTTACATTTTTTTGCTAATTATATTTGATAGTCATCCCGCAGTAAACAACATACGTAAGACTACTATAAAAGGAGGTATTTTCGAAACTTTATCAGTTGAATGTCGATTTCAAATTGTTATGGCACCTAAGAAATCTGAATTGCCGATTTCGTTGCCAGAAAAAATTGTTTCTCTACGTGAAAATGACCTAAGTTATCGAGAAATAGGTAAAGAAGTAAATGTTTGCTTCTCTACTGTTAGGTATGTTATAAAACGTCATAAAGAAAGAGGATCTACATTAAATAACTTGCGCTCTGGATGCCCAAAAAAACTTTCACTGCGAATTAAGCGAAAAATCATAAGAGAAGCATCGAAAAATCCATTTGTTACTCCAGTTACATTAGCCAATGATGTCGCTTCAACATCTGGAGCTCAAATCTGTGCCCAAAGTGTTCGAAATGTCCTGCATGATGCACAAATTTATGGGAGATCTCCAAGGAAAAAGCCTGTCATGACTGAACGAAATAGACTGAAGAGACTTGAATTCGCTAAGGAATATATCAATAAGCCAATTGATTTCTGGAAAAATGTCATATTCTCCAACGAGAGTAAGTTCAATATCTTTAAATCAGATGTCAGGAAATTAGTTTGGAGAAAACCTTGTACTGCTTTTCATACTAAAAATGTGTTACCTACAGTTAAACATGGAGGAGGTTCTGATATGATTTGGGGGTGCATGGCTAGCAAAGGAGTTTGTAATTTGTGTTTCGTTGATGGGAATATGACAGCTCGAACCTATATTGATGTGTTGCGAGATAACTTGCCACAAAGTGCAATAAAATTGGGTATCAGTAATTCGTACTATTTTCCGCAAGACAATGATCCCAACCACACTGCCGGTATAACATGCATGTGGTTGCTTTATCATGTACCCAGAAAACTTGCCACTCCACCACAATCACCAGACTTAAATCCTTTGGAAAATTTGTGGAATTCTGTGGATTTAAAAATAAGAAAAAGGAAGATTTCAAGCAAATCTGCCCTTAAACAATCCCTTATTGAAGAGTGGTCGAATACTGACCCTATTGTTACAGAAAATTTAATTAAATCAATGCCAGCAAGATTACAAGCAGTAATAGATGCTAAAGGAATGCATACTAAATATTAGTTATTTGAAATTTGCTTAAATATTTTATTTCTTTTGTATTCATGTAGGTGTGCAAATACTTTTTTGACACGAGATATTTTAATTTTGTTACAAAAAAGCATTGTTATTTATATTATTGTAATTTTTCTGTTTGTTTTGGATGATTAAACTTATTCTGATTTGGCTATACTAATTTTTTTATTTCTTAATGCTTCTTTTTATGAATTGCAAACAAAAATGTAGGTGTGCAAATATATATATATATATACTTTTTTTACCCACTGTAGCTTCTAATAAAAATCTTTATCTGTAGATCACACAAATCAGATCTTGATGATACAGAAATAATGTTTTTATTCTAGAAATGATCTTAAAATCTAATCACACTTCCATTTATACCGGAAATATTATTCTTACGAGTATTTATATCAGACTATTTAATGTTTCCAATTTTTTTAATATAAAGTAGTACCCTAGTCTAAGGAACCCCTATTTAACGAATTTTTTCTTTTGCCCGATTACAATGGAGGTTAAGCTCCTATTTAACACGGATAATAAATCTCGAATTAACAAATTATTTCAGCAACCGAAAAATGATTTTTTATTAGTTTGGATTTAAAAAACAATGACTTTTCAAATGACATCCTTTTTGACCGGAAAATAAAAATATTTTCTTATAAAAAGCAAATTTCGACAGCCAAGGGGCCTTATATTAGACTTCACCTTGTGACGGATCTATACGCGCCCTTCTATTAACAAGCTTCTCGGGTATTCTTTGGGTCAGTAGAATTCACCAGTCTTCTCCTAAAGAAGGAAACGTGATATGCAAATTAATATCACGCAATGCAATTATTATATATATTCCTAGTTCGCGAATTGGAAGTGAAGAGGATAGATAAACAGAAAGTCAGAAGTTTAGCTAACAAGAGGTGACAAGATAGTTACAAGGTGAAGATTACCAGAATTGGTTTAAAAGTCCTTGTAAAAGATTAAAGTCAGGAAGTGTTAAAGATAAGTTTGATTGACTAGAAGACTGAATAAAAGTTCAGGTACTGTCACCTTATATTACGTTGATGTTTAAAGTGTTAAATCGTTAGGCGGACATTAAGTACTTAGCTTTTGTGCAAAGTATTATTAAGGAAGAACCACAGTATTATAAAGTGGTTATTAAAGATATTCTCCCCAAACGTGAATCTCGTCTCTTCCCTCTATTGCTTGACTGAATTATCCTATTTATAGTGTTAACTTGGTTTGTGTTTGAGTCGATTAAAGTGATAAATAAAATAATTAGAATTTATCATGTCGAATGTTCCTTTATTTCCTTCCACACCTTTAGCCATTCCCAGAGTAGAAGGGATTCAGGCTCGTTTCAACCTATTAGCCTAATATAGACCTTATATTAGTGTAGGTGAGTCATGAGTGTAACCTACCGCATGAATTTTGAACAGGACAGGAAATTCCTTTAGTACATCTTACTCCTCTACGCAGGCGATGTTTTAAGAGATTTTACCATTTGCTCTCTTTCTTGAGAGATGGGAGGTTTATCACATTACGATTTTGAAGAAAATATGTTAAGCATGCGTAGCGATTTTTATGAAGAAATTCATAATGAAACTCCTATAAAAACTGTTGTATTTTCTAATGCTTTACATTGTTTGTAAACTGTGAAACACAGCTCAAGCAGCAGGATGTAAATGGCGCAGTGAAAAATATTGTGAACATAAAAATATAAGTGAATCAAAAAGATTGTCAACTATCTATTAATCAGTATTTTAAAATTTCCAACGAACTATTACGTAATAATTCACTAATAATATTTTTATCTGTTGAATAAAAAGTGTGTAATTTTTAACTATGGATATTTTCTGTGTAGTTGCTTATTATAGAATTTCAAAAAGGTAAGTGTGTACCCGCGTATAGATCCGTCACAAGTGCAAAAAAAATTGCATTTTGTTTGGACCCCGATATAGCGAACAAAATGTTCGGTCCCAATGAATTCGTTAAATCGCGACCCGACTGCATATTTAATATATTAAATTTTTTGTTCACATTTTTACGATCTCAGAAATTCTTTCCAAACATTTTGAATTGACCAATTGAAAATAACCAAATTGAGAATAACCACTTCAGACTTTTGTACTTCTCCGAATTCGAAAATCCAAGAATACAAACCGAATCTTACTTGTTGACGGATGAAATAAAATCTGTTTTCTTTTTAAATTTATAGTCATTCACTTTATATTTTGCATACCCTATCTATCAGACAAGTCCCTGGACCACACATACAGTTCAACTCTAAGTACGCATTAGCGATTTCCTCCGTCAAAAATGTTATATGAAAAAAAGTAGAACAGCTGTACGGATTCTCTTCCAAACAGTTAAAACATCCTTTTCACATCGGACAGCGTGACTAATCCCCCCTTTCAAAAAAGACCAGAGCTCTCCCATCTGATCTAGTCCAGTTCACCATCTGAGATATATCATTTTGATCCATAAGGTCGTTCACTGACTCGTCAGCCTTCTCTTTTCGTCCAACAGAAAATAAATGAACGCATGAAGCAAAAATGGCAAAGGATTATGAGAGTGGGAGAAAAAAAATTATCTTCACCATCCATCGCGCTTTCACTATTGTGCTTGTTCTACTTGATATTTCATCTCCCTCCCCCCTGCATATTCCTCCCCACAGCTGAGCTTTGAGATGTTTGACGAATTTCTTACCACCCCGTGTATCTACTGGGAGGTCTCTCCGATAGGTTTTCAGTCACTTTTTGGTGGTGTTTTGATATAGCCCAGGGGTATTTGCGTTTTGCTGGAGTTCCAGCTACAGGTGGCCTTATGGAAATACGGATTTTACAGAAAGGCTGCGTTTATCACGTTCGTATGGTGGAGAAGTTAGATTAATTTTATCGAAAGGAGGGGTTCGAAGGCAATAGAACATACCTCGCGGGTATTTTGTTGTGAGAAAATATATTATTTATTTCACCGTGTCTTTTAACACGTTGGATCGTAGAATATTCGACATTGGAAAGATATTTACTAGAATTGCGCATTGGCCGGTTTGGTGGCTATGAGGTAGCGTGTCTGCTTCGTAAGCCTAAGGTTACGGGCTCGATCCCGTCTTTTTCTGGATGCGAAAATCATAGGCACGCATGTCATATGATTATGTGGCGTGTAAAAAATCTCTTGAGTATCAATTTGGCTCTGGTACTCTGAGTAAAATTAAATCCCAACAATTTTCACCATCCGACGAGAGTTTGAAAAAAAAATTAAAGCTTTAGAATTTGGTAGCAGAAGCCCTCACTAGAGGGTGCCACCAATGAAATAGTTTCGACTCTTGGGGACTTGCCGTGTCTGCGAATGGCTTAGCTGTTAAAATGCAGCCCATTTGAAACTATTGCGTATTGATATTAAACCTTTTAGCATCATTTTTCAATTCTACTATTAGTTCACTCTCTCTCTATTTAAATATACATATTTATCTTGTTCAAATCTTCAATCGGCAATAAAATGCATTTTAAAGCACTCAATTGAGCTGAAATTTTATATACAATTTTGGATGACAACACAGCAATTAATAAAAATTAATTGATTAAAACTAATTATTCAAAGAATTACAAATACAGCCACGTCGGCATTATTTTTTGGCGACTTGTGTCAAAATTTGATAATGTTTTTTTCTCACATTTTAAGAGCTCCCATTTGAGTTGAAATTTTCTATACACTATTGTTTTGGTAAAAATACGATAATTTAGTTAAAATTAATTGACTGAAATTAATTATTTAACGAACTACAGATGCAGCTTCATTTTTAGCGACTTGGGTCAAAACTTTAAAAGATTTTTTTCCTCTCACGTTTCAAAGCATTCATTTTAACTGAAGTTTTATATACACGATTATTTTGGATGGCAATACGATACTTTAAAGATAAATAATAAAAATTAATTGCCACTTAATGTTATGATTCTGTCATATATATATATATACATATTTATATTAATTGTAACTATTTAATAAAAAGTAACCAAAATAATTTATTTTTTTTGTTGATCTAAGTAGGAGTTGACTTAAAAAAATTTTTTTTTTTTGTTAATCTAAGTAGAGTTGACATAAAAAAAAATTTTTTTTTATATTACTTGTTTCTAGTAATGCTAGCTATGTTAAAATATTTTTTGGGTTTCAGATTGATTTATAAAAAGAAATTTACACATATTTAGCTTATTACTTCAAATTAATTTGATTATTAAGACAATTTTTTGAAATGGGAAGTATGTTTCCCACTCTCCACTGGGAGTTGAAGGTGGAACATCTTATGCTTCGCATTTCTTTTTATCTCGCCTTGCATGATATATTTAAAAGAGAATTTGTGAATACAGCAGAGTCCCGAAAACTCGGCATTCCGGATAACTCGGCATTCCGGATAACCTGGCATTCCGGATAACTCGACCACACCCTTGCAGATCGAAACATTTCCACGTGTCACAGTTAACGAAAAAATACCAGAAAAAGTTGAAAACGTCAACACTCTGAAGACACCATACAAACTCCTAAAACATCAATCCCACAGAGACGGGACTAAAAGCTACCGAAACCACTTTTCGGTATTTTGAACAAGGTGCGTCGGTAATGGTCTTACTGTAGCTTCGTTGTTTTCGTGATGAATCAGCAAAACGCAGACTGCAGTATGAAGACAAAAGGACATTACCCATTTCTTTTTTTTTTAAAGTGGCCAGTTTTTGTAAATTCTGCTATTTAATTTTCATTATAGGCATCAAAATGTATTTTTCTGAGGTGTATCTAATCAGGTAAACTACTGTATGCTGTATATTCATTAATTACAGTAGAACGTCGTTCATCCGAATCAATTGGGACCGGACACCGTTCGGATACGTGATTGTTCGGATAACTGAATGCGATCCATGCAGTATATGATACCGGGCACTATACAAATATTGAAAATCATCGCATACGGGAAACGTGCTTAAAGAAAAAGCAAAATAGGTGCAAAATGTCGCTTTTGCATTGATCGTGGAAAATAATCACATATTTTTCGCTCCTACAACATCTTCGTTTTTCCACTGCAAGATATCTGATTCTCTTCAGCAGCAGTAGTTGAGTAGGACAGCACTCTGATGGTTGTTCGTACCACTCCATAGCTGTTTCTAACGGAGAAAACACGACAGAATTTTCTACTTCCGTTGTTGTGTTGTCCACGTCTTCATCCATTTCATCGTCGACAGGGTCGGGTTCTTGCACAGGAGTCACAATCTCGTCATCAATTATCATTTGAAATCCACAGTCTTCTGCATCGCATGTCATCCAGGTTTCTACATCGACAAAACTCAACAAAAGAGCACGTATACACCCCCTCACTTGGAAACAAATTGACCTAATACTCCGTGCAGATATTTACCAAATCACACACAGCTGAAATCCCCCAAAGGTCCCTCACCTTGGGTTTTCCCATCACTTTTGGCCTCATAGGAAACAACTGTTGAGCATTGCACTGTTCGAAAACGTACCCGGACTTTGGTTCGGATATTTGACGCTCCGGATAATAAACGTTCGGATAAACGACGTTCTACTGTATAGTAAATTGCTCTATGCCTTCGTAAAGCACGTACTTTTCCTTTGTTTAGGGGTATTTGAGCAGTATATTCTCAAGAAAACAATACCTACAAGTGCCGTACAATATTTTCTTAGAAAACACATGTATATATTTTTTCTAATCCCATTCTTGATCATCTGGCATTTTCACAAACTCAGCCATACTTCGGTCTACATTTGGCCGAGTTTTGGGGACTCTATCGTTCTAAAATCTATTGAAGGAATTATAAATTAGATATATTTTGTATTCAAAAATTTAAGAATGTATAAATCCCCCCCCCCCATGAAATTTCAGAAAGAAGAGATCAACACATAGATGGACATAGCAAGCTCTATATACTTACTATCTTGTCTTCATGTACTTTAGAAGAGCCCAAAGCGCAACGTTTTTAATATTTTTTGTCAAGTTGGAATATGGTCGCCAACGTAATTCAATTGTAGGTCATCTGGAACAGTTTTCTTGCTGCCCAGGAAATTTGCAGGTCCTTTGCGCTTAGAACTTAAAAATCCAGATATAGTGATAGCCGAAGAGCTTGCAATACTCATCATAGGTGGAAAAAGGGCTTCCCATGGACATTTAAAAATTAGCTAAGTGAGTGAGTGAGTGAATATTAACGTCGCACTGTTCAGCTACACGAGGGCTTTTGGCGACGGACCTCGTCATTTTGAACCCCTGTCAAATGACGGGGATGACACCTGAGCTGGCACTCCCTCTTTTAACTTCCCCACCACACCAGCGGGAGGTCGTATCAGCTCCCGGCAGATTTAACGTGCATCGCTCCCCTGCACGGCGGGACCTTGGTGGTACTGGGCTCGAACTCATGGCATGCCTGCGATGATCCAATACCGTGACTACTTGGCTACCGCTGCCATAAAAATTAGTTAAAATGGAGGGAAGTATACTTACAACAGCCTTATAAGGGGTTAATATAGAACCGTGGTTTCTATAGAGCAGTGATTCCCAAAGTGGGCTATATCGATCCCCAGGGGTCTAGGATGGACGGCAAGGGTCCACGTCAGGAGAAAATAATTGGGGGGGGGGTCTATGAGGTATAAATAGGGTCTACCAAATTGCTCTCATTAAATCAGATTGTGACTTTAATTGTAAAAGGAAATGCAATCAAGTGGAAGCCAGATTTACTTATTTAACAGATATACTTACTAAATTTAATGAGGTTAATTTGCAGTGACAAGGCAACAGCATACATTTTATTAAAACAAGGACCATCATTTCTGCATTTCTTGCCAGAATTAAGCTAAAGGAGTATAATATTGTGCGTCGCGGTTTCTCAATTTGTCACAGACAATCTGGCAGAAAAATGACGTTTCAACCCTTTGGTTCGTTCAGAATTTAAATGCCCTTTATTGAGATTTTGAAACTAGATTTGACGATATTTCCACGATTACTAATGCGTAGTTCCTGTTCAAGACTTTTTCAAGATTTTGTTTATCAAAAGTCCCTCATACTTTCGATGCTAACTTTGTGGAGTGAGTGAGTGAATATTAACGTCCCACTGTTCAGCTACACGAGGGCTTTTGGGGACGGTCCGCGTAATTTTGAACCATGGTCAAGTGACGCGGACGACACCTGAGCTGGCACCCCCTCTCCTAACTACCACACCACACCAACTGGAGGACGTTTGAGCTCTCGACAGATTTAACGTGCATCTCTCCCCTACACGGCGGATCTTCAGTGGTACTGGGATCGAACTCATGACATGCCAGCCACAATCCGATGCCTAGACCACTCGGCTACCGCGGCCACGCTAACTTTGTGGAGAACTAGTGGCTGCAGTAGTCCAGTAGTCAAGGTAAGAGACTCGTAGCCGGCGTGTCATGAATTCGAGTCCAGTACCACTGAAGACCCGCCGTGTAGGGGAGAGATGCACGTTAAATCTGTCGAGAGCTCAAACGTCCTCACCTTGGTGTAGTGTGGTGTGGAAGTTAGGAGAGGTGTGTGGCAGCTGAGGTATCGTCCTCTTCACTTGACCATGGTTCACGAGGTCCGTCACCAAAAGCCTTCGTGTAGCTGAACAGTGCGACGTTAATATTCACTTACTCACTTGTAAAGAACTTACAAAAACAAATAAAATAGTGCATGCGCTCGAAATGTAATAATTATTAATGAAATATTTCTTTAAAAAATATAGGTGTACACACTTATTAGATTATATTCAAAAGCAGAAAATTTATTTTTTAAATAGAGAATTCGGAGATCGAAACAAATTAAATAAAATAAATAATAAAAGTTTGAAAAGCTGAAAACAGTGTTTTTAAAGAAATTAAACAACAATAAATACTCCAACAAAATCCTGAAAATTCATTAAATATTAAAATATACCAAGAATAAGGTTAAAATATCCAAAAATAATGATTACGTCTTTCCGATTTTTTTCTCTTGATTTCCAGGATTTTTGTATAAATCTTTTTTACACTACTTGTTATCATTCTAATAAAAAATTGTATTTGAAATTTTTTATTCTTAAATAATACCTGTTTTTTGGTTGTGGTAACATACATTTAAATAATTTCTTACAAATATACTGCAGTTATTGTTTTCTGAAAGGAGACGAACAATGAAGCAATTGCTAATAAGCAGGTATCGTAATAAGCAGTTCTGAAATCGAAAACCAGATGGCGCTATTGAATTGATATTGATAATCAAGTTTTTAATATATATGTATATATATATATATATTGTAATGCCCTCACAAAAATGCGCCAATATACAAAATTTCAGAATTGTAGAAAAGTTAGATGTGTAAAAAATCATTTAAGAAATTCCATCGTGTTGTGAGTATAGAAGTGTAGATGTATAAAAAAAAGAACGTATGATAGTGGTTTTTTTAAATTTGAAATTAGTGATATCAGAAAAAATCCACCATAACTGATAAACTTTGTATGTACCTCATAATTTAAAAAAATAACGATGAAATGTTATTTGCATCAAAAACACCTAAAATTGATTTAGTAAGTTGTGTGTATGTGTGTACATCCGTTTTACTTTTTTAAAAAAAACTGAATATTTTGATGGATGCTTTGGTTTTCTTTGTTAAATTTATACTTTTTTAAAGATATTATTATGAAATCATTCTGGATTATCTGTTTCATTTTTACATTAAAAAAATAATTATCTTCTTTTACTCTTATTATTTACATGTAATGCAAAGAAAGTTTGCAATCCGTATTTTTTTATTATCATCAAATTATTAGTACATCCCAATTTGAGCTCTAAATCCTTTGTAACATAAGCTTTAAACCGAAAGGTAATTAATTATAATTTATCTGGTTGTTCGATAATTTGAAAAAAAAAACATAAGCCTCACTAAATATATATTTATCTTGTTTGTGATCTGATCCTTGAATGGGCTCAATAATAAATGTCTTCAAATGCTTAATTAATCTGTCTCACACAATATCAGTTCCTGAATTTACGAGGGGTATTAACACTATGCAGCTTAAAAACAGTTCCATCTGCTCCAGCGAACATTGTACTTTCAATGTCATACACACACTCAAATATTATTCTTTGATAAAAACAACTTGGGTTACGGTAAGTTCGACAACAAAATAAGGTCTTCGACAGAGATGACCTTTCAACCTTTTAATGATAGCCTATTAAAACACTTTACAAAACACCTGTCTTTCGAGCGCCACACACCTATGGGACAAAAATTAGACGTCCCCACCTGTGAGGACCACCGTGGAACAAACAAACGATTGCTTTCCAAAAATCGACCCTCCCTGAACTAAATGGAAAATCACCTCCGGAGTATCATCCATGTCGCTTCCACTGAGGAACAATGTGTCACAATTACTGCCGTGTCCTCTTCTACCTTGAAGGCATGACGGACCCCCAAAAGGAACAAGCCATCTGCCCGAAGTTTTTAAGCCGGGATAACAACTCAATTTGTGCGCACAGGGACCATTAAAAATGATAAAATGCTCTCCGAACTTAAACAAGATTCTATGCCAAAAACCTTACAATCAGAGCATAAGAGAAAATAAAAATTTAAAAAATAATACCTCCCTCCTCTTTGGCGAGCGTTCTGCTAATTACTGGGGTGGGGTCTTGGAAAATAGTTCGAAGTAAGGGATCTGCCTACCTACCCCCGATGTTCCGTATCAGTCCCGCCACCCATGTTGAAAGGGGAGGTGCCCCTGGGAAAATGTGTTTATAAGTGAATGTTCTTTGATGTTGCCGCCTCTGTCTTCATTGCCCATCGCGTGTTCTGTTTTAATTGACGCAGATTAGAAAGAAAAGAAAGAAGGAATAGAGAGAAAGAATTCCGTTATTGAGTGGAACATGATGGATCGGGTCATTTATGGAATCAGAAGCTCCATTATCGTAAAGTAATAGCCATAAAGCTACTAACAAATTGGAGGGGTTTTTTTATGCATCAGGACAGTCCATCTGCATAATGGAATTGAGATTGGCTACCCCACAATGTGTTTTATTCATTAACCTGAGCTGCAAAACTTGAGGAAATTTGTTTGAATTATCAATTCGCGTGCTTTCGTGCAGTTGAACCGATAACTTTCGGTGGGTCGACTTGATAGTTGGAAGGCTATGATTATTGTGGTCGTTGCCGTAGTCGTTAGGATTCAAAAGAAAAGAGGAAAGAAAATTATTCTTGAAATGATTTGAGGTATAAATAAAATATAATGGGATAAAAAATATCTGTAAATGATTTGATGGCCCATACATTTAATCTTTTTTATTCTTATTTTGCATTTACATAGAAAAAAAAAATCGTGAGTGAGAAATAGAGTTAATGCTAGATTTTTCTATAATTTAGAATTGAATAACTTTAATTTAGCGTATTCATATATTTTATGATAATTATATTTCCATGATGGATTTTATAGACCTAATTCTTCTAAATATCAATATACTTTTCTGACGTTTTCATTGCAGTTCCAATTGCACTGTAATTACACACACACACATTTCTTTCCAATTCGTTAATTAAATTATCTTAATTCATCAGTTTTGGGGGGAAATATACTTAATTTACTTTCATAAAAGTTTTATATTGAAGAAATAATAACAAAATAATGACAAAGGTCTAATAACATAGCTTTGAAATAATAATCTAAAGACTATTACATATTCGAATGTTGGATTCTAAAATATCTTTTTTCGGTAAGTCTTAGATTTATAATTAATCGGTGGTCTAAAATTTAAAAAAAAAGAAACTTAAGTATTAGTAATCCAGAATAATTTGGCCACCAATTTGAGCATAAATCTTTAAAATGAATACGAATTTTTTGGTGAAAGATAGTATAGTCCGCGCATTTATTTATTCTTTAATCTATTTCGTTCAGCATTTCGGAAATCCTATTCATGTAATTTGACTTTGTCGAATCATTGTCTATCCATAATATCGTCCATAAATGTAAATGAAAAAAAAAAAAAAATATTGGGGAATGGAATTTTTGAGTCATGTACTTCTATTTAAATAACATATTTTATGAAAAAGATAAAGAATTGGCATCTTTAATGCGTCATGAAGTCTTCTATGGCTGCTGTTTCCGAACTTCTATCAAGAAAATAAATGTAAGCTTTACCAGCAAGATATAAAATACAATATAATGTAGTATACTATAATATATTTTAAGTCTTCGAGCGGGATGTTCTTCAATTATAGTGTAAAAAACAACTAAAAAACACGTTTTTATAGTTGATCGAACTAAAAAGTGAAAAAATTATTCTTAATATAGAATAAAATGATTAACGAGAAAATGAATGTCATTGTGGTAAAAGCGTGGGGTGCTCGATATCAATTGTTATAATTTCTTCCTAGTTCTATTCAGAAATGCAGATTTAGTGTAAAAATGTAGTACAAAACACCCCAGGCTCTTACCACAATGACATTAATTTTCTCGTTAATCATTTTATTTTTATATTAAAAATTATTTTTTACTTTTTAGTTCGATTCACTATAAAAGCGTGTTTTTTTAAGTTCTTAAAACTGTGGTTTTTATATCTCATTTTTCAGTTCGATCTACAGCAAAATCGTGTTTTTTTTTTAGTTCGTTAAAGTATCATTTATTGTTCGTTGTATTTTTATTAACGATGAGCGTGTTCGCTTTAGGGTTCTGACTTAACCTTTTAATCGTCAAATCTGGAAATGGTATCTGGAATTGGTCGCCAAATCTGAAAATGGAAAATCGTTAATCCTGATGATCCCGATCAGGACAATGGAACAAAATTATTAAATTATTGTATTGTCATCATTCCTTGATACGTGTACAAAATTTTGAAGGAATGTGAGCTTTTAAAGTGGGTAAATATATATGTATCGATTTGAAAGATTCCGTTACGTACAGGTGAAACTAATAAAAGCGTTTTAAAAAGCAGGTGCATTTACGGTGTTAAGCTCAACTTCCCGGCTGGTAGTGAAATTAGACACAATAACCAATGAGAGAATCGCGCGTTTACATAATACACGACCATACACTCCTAAGTCAGCATGAGTGAGCGAGTACTTTATCATCGTCACACTATGAAGTAACGTGATGGGTCCTTTTGAACCAGGGTTAAGTGACGAGGAAGACACCTGAGCCAGCACCCTATTTCTGAGCTTCCACATCACTCTTTCGAGAGGACATTTGGGCCATGATAGACTTAACGTTAATCAGCTCCCTACACGGCTGATTTTCAGTAACACCAGACTCGAACTCTTTAAACTCCGACCGCGAGCTCGTGATCCTGGCCACTAGGTTATCGCGGTCATGTAGGTCAGCGTGAACTTATTTCTTTAGCATACCTGCTGGTACAACTTTATGTAGCCTCGAAGGTATGCGTATCCCCTTTTGAAGACCAGAGTTCTACGGCATTAAGCATTTTTGTGGGATTAAATAAAAGTTTTGCACTATTTCATTTTCACCAATATATATATATATATATTCATATATATATATATACACATTCTTAAAGTGCCTTTCTGGAATTCCAATTTATCTATATCTATACATAGAAATATTATTTTCAATTATATTTATCGTAATAACGTATTAGTTAGTGACAAATTTAATATATATTTAAATTTTAATAACTTTATTAAACATTGTATGTGGAACATGGATACCCTCCTAACTTTATAAAAAGTTACCTAACAGTTAAATAAAAAATGTTATTAGTTGTACAGTTAATCGATAGATGGTGCCACAAGCTAAGTAAATTAACAATATTATATTTTATTTAAAATTAATTGTATATGTCTAGGTGGTACTTTTATTTTCTATAAATTTTAAAAGAAAACATAGAGTTTTTAAATGTGTGTGTATATATAGTATTAATGTTATTTGATCAAAACTTAATTTTATGCGTTATTGTTATTGACCTTTCTATTGTCCGGAAATATGTATTTTGCTGTACTCACGTGGTAAGTCTTTATCTAATAGTTTTAACTTTGATTTTAAAATATTTTAGTAATCATTAAAGGCTATAATATTATCGTTTTACATTAATAGATTATGGTTTTATTTATAATAATAGTTAAACTCTTCTCTAGAAATTTCTTGCTTTCCCTATGGCCCAGAGTATTGGCAAATTCAGGTGAAGGTTGGCTGGCCGAAAAACATTGTTTAAACCTGCAATCCTGGTTCCCAAGGCCAAGAGTTTGCTCTAGTACTACTGTGGCTAAGACTATTCTATAATGACTATAATTATCTTAGGTTTATAACTATATTTTTTGTATATTTTTGTAATATATGTATATATATATTCTTCTTAATTCGATAGAGAAACAAAAAGCGTAATGGGACAGTAAACGGCAGTATAAATAAATCATAAGTATAAATTCGGAGCTTATTAAGATGTCTACATTTATAACGTTATTAAGACAGGACACCAGAGATTTCCAAACTTTTTTACCTCATAGATCCCTTGACAGGGTTTTCGGTTTGGGGTAGACCCCTACTCACCTAATATTAAATTTTTGAAAACTCATCAACTTAAATGCTTTTTTGACAGCAGATATAGAGTTACTTCCTTTAAAAGATTAAAATTTTGAACTGTAGTGAAGTATAGCGTTTAAAACTTAGGAAAACACATTTTAATTAATTAAATTAAAATTTAATTAATACATAAAATAACTGAGCAACAAACAAATGCTTTTAGTGGTAGGGATGAATCTGGGGATGCAAAAACAAATTCTCAACATTTGGCACCAATTTTGTCAGGTTTAACTCTAAATATCTCCTCGGTTATTAGTGTCCAGTCTTTTCTTCTTTTTTTTTTTTTGAGATTGGCAAGCACTTTGTAACTCCTCCTCAATCGGAAAAACAATTAAAAACTTTCTCAAGATATTCCATAATAGGGAATAAATAACAGGTATAACTTTTTAAAGCCAAAATTATAGACATCCGTTTCTAAACTTTACTTTAAAATCTTCGTTAGTGCCTATTCTTAGTGCCTAATTCTGATAATCTAAATTTTTTTTAAAAAAGTGACCATATGAATTCATTGTCTACTAGGGTATTACGATACAGTCAAAACATTCTCAAACCTAGTTTCAAAATTTCGAAAAATAGGGCATTTAAATGTTGAACGGTAGGTTAAAACGTATTTTCCTGGTAGATTGTCTATGACAATCGAGAAACTGGAAAGCTTTGCGACGTCCATTATAATACCTTTTTAGCTTAATTCTGGCAAGAAAGGCTGAAATGTGGTCCTTCTTTAATAAAATTTATGCTGTCGCCTTGTAACTGCAACTTAACCTCATTAAATTTAATAAATAAATCTCTTAATTGGGTAAGTCTGGTTTCCACTTGATCAAATTTCCTTTTAAAATTAAAGTAATGATCTGGTTTAATGAGAGCCACTATCGTAGACCCCCCATTTACACCTCATAGACCCCCAAATTATTTTGTCGCTGACGTGGACCCCTTGCAGGCCGTCATAGACCCCTGGGGGTCTACATAGACCACTTTGGGAATCACTGCAATTGACGTTATAACGTTATTAAGACAGCTATGACCATGACATAGCTGTAATAACGTTACAAAAAGCCCTTGCTTTACTAGAATCATATTTGTCAAACGCTGTTAAGCCTGATAAATTTTTAAATAAGTATGTTATGAACTAATATAAGTATTAAACTGTATGCATCTTAAATTTATTTAAGTTTCATCTCTTATTATAACTGTGAATAAGGAAACGTGGCCTTGTAGGGGAGTTATGGTTAGCTTTATGTTGCTTTCCAACGCTTAAAGGTTTCTCACTTCTATTGACCTTAAGAAAATGACATCTTTACTATCTAGCTTTAAGCAGAAGAATGTGAATAAACAAAAGTTATGCTTTGTTAAGACAAATCTAATATAAACGGAATGTTTCCAGTGGCATGATGGGGAATATTAGCCCCCCTCAATGCAAAGTAAAGTTTTGGGCCCCAAGCCGGATCTTACAAAGGATTGCAAAACCATAACCTTTATACTCCCCATAATTTTGCCCCCTCCCCTGCGTTGTGTGCGTTGCAAGGATGTACGTTACTTTACTTTATTAGGAAGAATTGGTCAAAATACAAACTTGGAGGTAAATCAATCATGTTTTCCATTTTTACCCGTGATATTTGTGCGGTCGCCAACATACGAGTATAGCATTTCATGAACCACTAAATGTATAATTTTATATTTGGCGGACCATTATTAGGTTTGACACTATATGACGGGCCACTATAGTTATCAATATCGTACAGAGATTTTTTTATGAGAGGGGGTTACATTCTAAAAAACATTTAGACCAAAGCACCGAAAGAAAATTTCTGTGGTAATAAATGAAAATCTGTTGGTCTATAGACAGTACTCCTCATAAACCAACATATTTTTCAACAGGCATAGACATTTTTTCTATATGCGTTCAAAAATATATCCTATTTATTGTTAAACATCACAATTTATATTTTTAAAAACTCTAAAGTGTAAGTTGTGACCTTACTTAGAGCGAGGACATTTCTTGAACTGGTCGCGATTTTTAATTTTTGCTGCTGAAGGGCGTGTCCATTTTGCGTTTCACGTCTTCGTGCGAATGTCCGGCTTTGCACTCATTCTTTTTTTCTTTAAAAAATGAATGGTAATAACTTAAAAATTAAAACTCGAGGAAGTCATCTCTCATTTCCATTCCACACACCTGGCAACCCTAAGAACTAGTTTCGAATGCATCGAAAACAAACAGAAATAATCCAACCTGGAATGGAATTCGACGAATGCCCCGCGTATCTTCCTCTCAATCCTCCTTCTCACACCCATAATGCTCGACAACACCCAAGAAGCTCATTCCAATTCCGAAAAGTGAACAACCCGATCAGCGTAGTAGGTGGGTACCTATCTCCGAAGAGTTGAATGGGTAAAAAAACATATTTATATAGAGAAGAACTGGGTGTTTTTGTGAGTAGGACTTACGCAGTGGGCCACACGAGAATACACACTCCATCTTAGACGTAGGTCGTGCGGCTCACACACGCGGGCTCGCGTCTGTGTAACCCTACGCCTTCAATTTTACTACTACTCAAAACTCCCATTCAGATTTTAGCATTTCCTTTTATAGACAGCGTGTCAGCAGCTTTTCGATGGAGAGGATTGACAGAAGTTCGGTTCGGAATCCGTCAAGAAGTCGCGCGTGTCAACCGTAGGTCGGACAGACACCTGTTTCAGCGACAGTTGATTGGGTCACGGACGGTCGTTTTTGTTGGTGGGCTCAATGACCATCTGTTCCATTAATGTTTGTTTTAATGGATTCTAATTTTTGAAGCTTGGAATGTTTGGAGGTTTGATTTTTGAAAACTGAGTTGGATGAGAAGAGGGGTTGACTGTAAGCTAGGAGTCGATAAACTCGAGATTCGTTTATGTGATTACGTTCAGAACCATGATTTTAAAAAAGCGTATAAATGAATTTTTTTGTCGTTGATATTTAGCATGTCGAATTAGAATAACATATAAAATTGTTTTAAGAATATTATTAAAAGAAAAAATTATTTGAATGCATTTTTTCGGTAAGAATTGAAGAAAGAATGAGACACTTTCAAAACATTCTCTTTTTATGTGAAGAAAGCTTCTATATTACTAACATTTTGCTCATAGATTGCTAAGATTTCTGTACAGAGCCTGAACTAGGATTTTTGAAAAATTCACATTATTTTCAAAAAGTTACGATCAACTCTCTGAAATAATAAATGGGTGTATTTTTTGTTGTTGTTGTTGAAATTTGATGTAACAAAATACGCGTGTGAATTATTCCCTTTCTAAATTATACGTATTTATTTCTATATTTCAGAAATCCCAGTTCAACCCCGGTATAGTAACAAAACATTGTTTTGTCTTCTTGATGCACACTTATAAAGATTTCATCTTTTATTAATATTACACATAAGTAAGCCAGCTTTATTTAGTAAAAAAAAAAAGATATTTTTCCTTCCCTAATATTTTTTTTTTAAGTTAGCTTTTAAAAGAAACTTCTTTTTTTTAAAAAAAATAACAGACCTTTTCCTTTTACGGATAATATTATGATGCTTTGAAATTACAACAATTTCTTGTTATTAAACAAAACCAAAAAATAAAACGTTACCTTTATTAAAAAAGAATTTTAAAAAAATCAAATGCAAAAATAATTTGTAACACATCTGAACACGTTGATATGGTCGATTTTGCTAGAAAATAAAAAATTTTCTCGATGGCATTTTTTAAATAGTGGATATTTTTTGGCTCCCCAAAATTCCTTTTCGTACATTTTTACGGAAGCTCCGGAGGCTTATTGGTTTAAGGTCACGGACTTACGGTTGGTATGTAATGAGTTCAAGCCCTAGTTCCACCGAAGACTTACCACGAAGAGGGATTGTGTGATGTGCACTAAAACCACCAGGACCCAAATTCTCCCACTGGTATGAAGTGATAGCCCAGAGAAGGGTTGCTGGATCAGCTGTCATCCGCGTCACTTGCCTAACGCTTTAAAATTACGATGTTCGTAATACTTCTCGTGTGTTATATTGTATTTAATACCATCTGCTTACCCCCGCTGATTACTTATCCTGTGAGCATCCTCCGTGTTGAGGGGCTGATGCACGATAAAACCTTTGAGGTTCAAATTCCTCGGGTTGGTGCTGTGTGGAAGTTTAGAAAGGGTTGAGGGGGGTCAGATGTGTCACTTGATCTTGGTTCAGAATTGTGAGGTTTGTCCTCAATATCACTTGTGTAGCTTCGGAACGCTACGTTGATAATCAATAAATTAATTCGCGTGCGAATATCTCAATTGAAAATTTTCCATGCTTTTATTTTCGATATCACTTTGGTGCAAAATTTCCAAGTTTGTGACAAAGGATAGTTAAAGTATTTACTGCCATATGTTTTTGAATTTTTGCCAACATGTTACAGTTATCGTATATTGATGGTTTTCTTTTCTAAAACTGTTTTTATAGAGAATTTTTTTTTAAACTTTAGTGTTTAAATTCCCGCTAGAACAAAAATTTCGTATAAAAAAGTACACCCAACTCTTTTTTTTTACACGATTTTGAAATAACACGGTACACAAATTTAACGAATTTTCTTTTACACAAACTTTTTGTTACAGTTATAATTCAAAAAAAAAAAGTTGGGGACTCGTGCCTTTTAGATGAGGACGAGTTCGACTAGTATTTATGTCAGCTTCTGATAACAAAGAAGTCGAAGGGGAAGTTCAGCTATTAACAGCTGATTTAATTCGCTAGGGTTTGAAATTTGTTACAAGAATGGAAGAACATTTTATTACTCATACATATAGAGCATACATTATAAAATTTTTATGTAATCTTGAGTAGCAGGATATCAAGAATTATATACCGCAAAATCCGATGTATAACGCACACCCATACTTTCAAGCTGCAATTTTTAATTTTTAGGTATATTCGCTGTATAACATGCACCCCCCTTTTTTTATGGAGAAACCTCAAGTGTAGGTGTGCAATGCTCTAATGTTTCGAAGCCATTTGGTATTATACCAAACACTTTTGGAAAAAAAATAGTATATTTCTAGAATTATAACCTTTTAAGGTCATAGGGGGAATGTAGTTTCTTTTAAATAAACAGTATTTTGATATATGTAAAAGAATACTTTTTTCTATGCTCATTTTTTTTAACACCCTTTTAAGAGCTCACTTGTATGTAACGGAATCTTTGAACTCGATTTTTACCCATTTTAAAAGGCCAGATTAATTCGAAATATTGCTCAATTGTCCAGGACCAATGACAATACAATAATTTAATGATTTTGTTCCATTGTCCTGATCAGGATTATCAGGATGAACAATTTCTCATTTTCAGATCCCTTTTCCAGATTTGGCGACTAAAAGATTAAGTTAGAACTTAGTTCTATTAACTATAAAAAGAGGGGTTTTTTTTAGTTTTTTTGAAATATAATTTATTATTTGTAAATATATAATTTTTATACCCACCGTACAACGCGTACCCGTAAACTTCGATCTTATTTTATGTGTTAAAAATGCGCGTTATACTTCGGATTTTATGGTAATCAACTTGAGAAACCAAATAGACAGCCACTAATAAGACTTTGTAATAACAAATAAACAAACAAAACAGAGGCCGTTAATAACGAAAGAAATTCTTCATTTGAATCCAAACCGACAGTTGTTCTAGACCTATCTGACACATCTACTGGAGATAGCATTTTTGATCCAGTTCGTAATAGACGTGCACGCTTGTTATCAAGTAGTGTAGAGAGTGTTAGTAGTTTAAAATTCCTAATTTCAATTTCAATTTTTATATGTCGTATGTACTTATAGATTGAATTTTCACTGTGTACTAATTTGAATTTTTTTTTTGTACCAAAAATGAATTGTTTGTGTTTTATAAATCTGTAGCATGAGTTTTTTGTTGTTACTTTTTTGCACCGTATTTGGGGAAATATTTAAATATATATATTTTTTCATCTTACACTATTTTTTAAAGTTGTCGAACATATCCCCGAAATTCACCACAGGTCGCGTGTATTTTTTACACTGTTTTTGAAGTGAAAACTTCTTTAGCGGCGTTGGACACTTTTTGGTAGGGGAAAATCTTATGGGTTCGCGTCACCGACATGCTCTGACTGGCGCACGCGCAATGTGCTGTTCGCCTTAGACACTTTTTGGATGGGTGAAATCTCGTGCGTTCGCGTCACGGACATGCTTATAGCAGTATATCTGTAGCTATACAGCTGACGTATAGTGCTGTGTATATCTTATAAGTGAAATTAAATGGATTTAGTGAAAAGTTCAATGTGTATATACTGTGTATTGCTCGTTGCGATTCCTAGAATAGGCAATACATATTAATGGTTGCCGTTTATATTTCGCCTGGAAAATCTATGAGACAGATACAACAATTTTTATTCGAAAATTTGATGGTTTATACAAAAGAAGGTTCTGAAATACTCGAAAAAAGATTTGGTGAAAAATATGATAGTGTACCGATGATTTTAAGTGGAGACTTCAATATTAACTTTGTAGATGATAAAAATCTACCACTAATTGATTTTCTAAAGGAAACACTTAATTTAAATATGCCCACCGATCGAAAACTCAGTATTATAAAATATAGAATGACGATCGATGCGGTTTTTATGTGTGTGTGTGCGCGATACTTAAGATAAATTTTGATCAAACATTTTCCTTTCTTACTTTAGTTACCATAAGCCTATTGTATCTTTTTTAGAACAAAATGAAATAATTGAAAGTACGAAAAGTCTAAGTATTGTTAAAATTAATGATGACAATGATGAAAACAATTAAAATAATGTTAAAAATCAAGTACAGGAAATTTAAGTAAATACAAATACTATCCATACATAATATGATTGTATATTAATTGTTATTTCAATTGAATTATATTTATATTTTGTCATGATCTTGTACACCCGTAATATATCTGAATAATAAAAAAACCACATAGACATTCATTAAGTTGTTTCTCGGAGTGTCAATAGATGTGAAAACCAGATTGACGTCGATCATTTTAATTCAAACATTATGAAATTTTAAATTTTAATACTAAAAGTTCTAAATTTTCACTTCTATCGGCAGTCTCTATAACTGCCCATTTTTTTTATATGCCGTATGTACTTATAGATTAAATTTTCACTGTGTACTAATTTGAATTTTTTTTTGTAACGAAAATGAATTGTTTTTGTTTTATAAATCTGCAGCATGAATTTTGTTGTTACTTTTTTGCACCGTATTTGGGAAAATATTTAAATATATATTTTTTTCATCTTACACTATTTTTTAAAGTTGCCGAACATATCCCGAAGTTTACCACAGGTCGCATGTATTTGTCACACTGTTTTTTCTTTTTTGTAAGGTTTCCTAAGGAACGTATCTGTTGTGTAAAAAAAAAGAGTAGGGTGTTTTTTGGTGAACCGTATTATTTCAGAATCGTGTAAGAAGAGACCGTGTATAAAAAAGAGTGGGGTGTATATTACAATTCAACTGACACTAAATATATTAAAAAACATTCATTTATATGGTTTTTTTAAAACCATGGTTCCACACCTAGTCAGTCACTTTAAAGTGTGCTTCAATTAATACTTTTTTTTAAAGAAAAATGCACTCAAGATGAGTTAGGGTGCCTTTCTATTACTATAAAAAATCTATATTAGAAGTATTGTACGATGCAATTTTAATTAAAGAAAGGAAAAAGGCTTTCATTAACCTTAGTAGGTCCTGATTTTTTTTTATCCACAAAGGCAGCTCAGTGTTTACACCTTTAAAAAAAACAATGAAATCATCTTTACATCTCTTCAAAGTATCTGCTATAAAATTAAGGAAGGAATCAATAACGAGCGAAAATTAAATGGTCACGGTCAGACATCTGGGGTGGTGCCATCTGTGGGGTTCCTGGCCCAAATTAATCAAAAAGTGTTCCTAAAAATCATGCCCGTGTCTAAAATTAAAACTGATAATTGCTTCTGGGGGTCCACCCTCGTCCATTAAGAAGTCTGGTCCCTCCCACAGAATTTTGAAAGTGACAGAGTAGGTATGGTAAGACGTTAGCCACCAAACTCAATAAAGAAGAGGCGTTGGACTGAAACCATTAATTAAACTATCTTTTAAATGAAATCAGGGCAGATGCCCGCATTGGGATCTGGGACAAGCAATTACCTCCGCATCTGCATAATTGAATGCGTGACAATGAATTTAACAATGGGTGGGCTACTGCTGGTTTTAATTTAAGTTTTAATTTTTTTCTTCCCTTAGTGGCAACAGGTTGCATATTTCGTTCCTGTTAAAAGTTTTAGGAGAGAGGGCGATATTTTATACGCCTCTGCTGGAGTGAATTTGATATGAATCTTCCCACTCATAAGCAACAATGATGCAAAATTATGATCACGGACAAAAGGAAGTAGGGAAATAAAGGGTTTGTCCGTTGGATGTAGTATGTTTGACTATGGTTTATCTATATTTATATAAAAAAAAAAGATATGCCTATTTTTTTTAAATTCATTTTTCTCCATTTTTTTTCTAAGTCCAGAGAATAAAAGCGTAGATATTAAACTTTTTTAGGGGAACGTCCAATTTTAATTTAGAATACTAGTTTATATTAATGTTATACAATATAATTTATCTTATGCTGTAATATTTATATTAATGTTGTAATTATATGTAGTTTAATTATGTACACTTAAATCACTTTTAATGGTTTTGATTTATCATGAATTGAAAAAAATTCTTGTTTCTGATTTCTCATTCTGCTAAATAAAGTTTAAAAAATAATAATAAAATAATAATAAAATTCGGTAAAATCCTATTTAGCCTACACCTTTGACAAAGGATAAGAGCAAATTATACCAAATTGTGTCAAAAGCTAATTTTTCTGTATTGAACCTAACCAATTTGAGGATAATGATTCTCCACATTGGTGCTAAAATAAAGGCATGGACTAAAATAGGATATCACCAAAAATTCAATGGGGAGGGGGAGTATCGAATCTATTATTTATTTCCTTTCCTTATGTGCAAAATTTTTTCAAGAATCAGTTTTTTTATAAACCTATCTCTCATTATTTTTTCCTCCGAGTCCATTATCTACATATTTCAGATGGATGCTATGGTTATTTTTTCCACTTCAACTTTTTTGATATGTGGGCCATACTAATGAAATAAATTCATTTACAATAAATACACACATTTTGTGCTAAAATATAGATTATGTAACCTTGCAACAATAAACAAAATATTTAATAAAGATTTGAATTTTTTAATTTTATAAATTAGGTTTTATGTATATAGTTTGTGCTATATGTTTCTATTTTCCCTAAATTAAAGCAGTGGTGTGGTGGACATTAAGGCCCCCTGAAAAGTCAAATTTTGCCTTTAATATTTTATAAATTGGTTAAATACGTACTTGGTGTCAGTCAGGCTTTGAGTCCCCCTTCCGTGATGCTGGGGTGTACGTTATGCCTCTGAATAAAGGATAAAACACATAACAATATATTTCGCATCTAATGGTAGATTATTATGAATCGAGAGCGATGGAAAAAGTTCTGGTTCTACCCATGTCACGTCGTATTGGCGTATCATGGCTTATCATTGGCGTCACAGTGGCATATCAAACACTCAAGTTATGAATGGGGAATATTAGGTGCCAATTCAGGTGGAGGCTAGCTATTTATATAATCTCAAAATTAATAATCCTGACCGAAAGCAGAAGCTCCATCTAATATTTGAAGAATTGGCCAAAGATTATGTACAGTACTTGTGTGTGTGTGTGTGGATATATATTATATCCAAATTGGCTAGGCTTGGCCAGAGGAAACAAGTGTGTTTTCAATGGATACCATCTCATGTGGGTGTGCCTGGGCAGCTGATGAGCTGGCTGGTAGGGATTGCGATCTCCCTTACCCCAGTTTCTCTGCCTTGAGCCATTCTGAAATTCATTCCCTCCACAAAGCTAAAATGAATCTGATTTGGCGAAACCCTCCCGCTCACCATTGGTACGCAGCTAAGAGTCCTGATCTATATCTATAGTGCAGGAGATCCAGGGCTTTTCAGATAGCCTTGGCGCGCTTTAGAAGCAATCACCTGTGTGGTATGACCTTTGTGCAGGAAGTAAAGTCTTTCTTTATCTGTCCCTGCTCTTTCCCTGCTTGTCCTGCTCATCTTCTGGACTGCTGGGGCATTTGCATGGGACAGTTGTTTGAAGATCAAGACCTGGTTTGTGACATTCTTGTGCGGAAAGGTCAAATGGACGGTGTAGGCTTTCCTACTCCAAAAGGATTTGAAACAACAACAAGCATAAATATACAAGTGAAAAGTATAATCAGACGTAAAAGTTAACTACAAAAAGTCACTACTGATAAAAGCATGTTTCAAACCACTAAGTTTTCCTGGATAATGGATGAAGGTTTAAAATATATTTTGAGTTTTTTTAATCAAGCTAATTTTACTGACGATTCGAGAGAGAATTTATATATTTAATTAAGACAATTTGATGAAAAAAAGTTTGTTTCAGAAAATCTCTCTCTCTCTTTTTATTGAACACCTTTTTCTGAAACTGAAAATTCTTTGCAGTCTTGTATGAAATTTTTTTTTCTAGATTTGAGGTGGAAGAGGATTCTTTGATTTCATCAGCGTTAATAAAATGTGATATTAACTTTCAAAAACGTAATTATAGGAATAAGATTTTAACATGGGATTCTTTGAACATCCAAATATTAGTTGCTCTGCAAGAAACATGCAAAAGGTTGAATCAAAAACATCTCATAATCTACGTGTAAGTGCAAGGCTTGAAGAAGATATGGATGATATCAGACGTATATTATATGGCATGAATTCAACATTGAACTGCAAACCAACCTCTGGAGATTTCAGAAATGAGCAGAATTATTCTGAAGATTTCCAGAACTTATGTCATTCAATTTCAAATTATCTTCCTCCTATCCATTCATTCAAGGATCAAGGCATGGGGAAAAGTTCAAATATTCCTTGCTATAGTTTTCATGAGAGAAGAGAGTATCCTCCTTTAAATTATGGAACTTTACCAGGTAAATTTTAAAAAAGCAATACATTTTGGTTAAAGTATACAATAGGTGACCCCTTGGCGAAGCCAATTTTTTGGCGGCCAGAATCAGTCGCCAAACTACCTACATGTAGCGATCGGTATTCCGAGAATAATGAAGCAAAGCCGAAGTGATGAAGAGCCAAATTCATTCTGGCATCTAGATAAACATCGCAAAATCCAAGGTGGTCACCTATTCTACACTTTAGCCAAAATCTTTATTGTTTAGCCAGTCAGGTTAGTGCAGTTAGAACTTTTCTTGGCTTAGGGAATCGCTTTTTCTTTTCTTTGGTGTAAATCTAATAGCTGTTGCTTTTCACATACATTTAAAAACTGACCGCGAACTTTGAAGAGTTATCGAAAATATAGTTTCTGGTTACGATATAATATGTAAAGGGGAAGTGGTCCTTCAAATTAAAGCATACCAAAAAAGAGTTCACTAGAAGTTAAACTTTAGCAAAGAAGAAAAACAAAATGTGCCAAACTGCTCCAATACCTCGTTTCTTTTAATTTGACGGTACTTACGTATTATCGCAACAATCGCTAACTTTCAAGATAACTCACCAAATTGGCAACCCCAATTTCGCATGTGTCGTATGTGCTGAATTGGCAATCGTACTTCGTTTCATATAATGTCGCCAATAGGTTGCGACAGTACGTATACCTATTGGACTTCTATGCAGTATGAGGATTATAATTTACCCAGTTAAATATAAATTTAGGTGTGAGATAAAATAGGATGCAACCAAAGTAACTTCGTACTATCGCAACCATATTGGCGACATTGAATAATACCACATGAATTCTAAAAACAGAATACACTGACGGAAATATGGAATGAGTAGACGAAAATTTATTACTCTTATTACTCGTAAGTACTCTTATTACGTATTATTGCAACCTATTGGCAACATTATATGAAATGAAGCCCCTGGTTTCCAATTCAGCGCGTACGACACATAGGAAATCGGGGTTGCCAACTTGTCAAGTTATTAATAGAGTTGGCGATTGTTGTGATAATACGTAAGTACCCAAATCGCTCCATGATTTCAAAACAACAAAACGATTCTTACTTGCTTTATTTGAATTTTTTAAAAAGTCAATAAGTCAGATTTTGGTGGAAAATGGTGCAATGTTGCTGAGGTGACGCTACTATGTAAGTACCAAGCAGATTTTTTTTTTAAATCATGCAAGGCAATGAGTAAATATATATGCTTCAATAAAGATCAACTTAATATAAGAGAATTAGGGGGGTACTTAGGTGTTATCGCAACCTATTAGTGACATAGCTCAAGTGTAGTATAGGAGGGGGCATTGGATTTGGCGATGTTATAGATATCATGAAGATATAGATTTTCATGATATATATATCATGATAAGATAATAAATTCATTCTGGCTTCCGCACACCTATCGCTAAGTGAAGTAGCTTGGCAATCAATTTTGGTCGCTAAAAGAATTTGACATCACCAAGCTCCCCCCCCCCATACTACACTTTAACTTGGTGACATTATATGAAACGAAGCCCATGGTTACTAATTCAGCGCGTTATACACATGCGAAATCGGGTTTGCCAACTTGGTAAGTTATTTTGTACGTTGCCATTATTGCGATAACTTGTAAGTACCCACAATTCGAGGTTCTTACGTACTATCGTAACAATGTCCAACTCGTATTAATAACTCGCCAAGTTGGCAACCCCAATTTCGCATGTGTTGTACGGGTTGAATTGGCAACCATGTGCTTCGTTTTATATAATGTCGTCAATAGGTTGCGATAATACGTAAGTATCGAGAATTGCAAATGGATGAAAATATAGTATCTGCATCAAAATTCGGTACTTATCGGTTATAGGGGTCATGAAGTCATATATGGCAACACGTATATAGAAAAAATGCCAAATTTTGTTCCTTCATGGTGTATGTACTAACGTATCGTCTCGGGTAATATCACCTATGTTTATATTGCCGACAATTCGGAATAGCAGTAGCCAAACGATGGTCCCTATAACCCAGTGATTCCCAAAGTGGCCTATGTAGCCCCCCAGGGGTCTATGACGACCTCCAAGGGGTCTACGTCAGCCAAAAAATAATTTGGGGGTCCATGAGGTGTAAGTGGGGTTCTATGATAGAAGCTTTCATTAAACTAGACCGTGACTTTAATTTAAAAAAAGTTAATATTCAAGTGGAAACCAAATTTTACCTTTTTTAACAGATTTATTTACCAAATATAATAAGGTAAATTTGCATTCACAAGGTGACAGCATAAATTTTATTAAAGCAAGGACCATTTCAGCTTTTCTTTCTTGAGTTAAGCTATAGAAGTATAATACTGGAGGTCCCGAATTTTCTAAATTTGTCACAGACAATCTGTCAGAATATTTTAACCTACGTTCAACATTTAAATGCCTTTTATTCAGATTTTGAAACTATGTTTGAGAATGCTTTGACTACAGCAATACCACAGTGGGCTATGAATTCACATGGTCATATTGGAAAAAAAATATCACATTACAATAGGAATTGATCGTAATAAGCCCTAACGAAGATCTAAAAGTTTAGAAAGGGATGCCAACAATCTTGGCTTTAAAAAGTCAAACCTGTTATTTGTCCCGATTTAGGGAATATCGTGTGGAAGTTTTTCATTGCTTTTTTTAGTGTGAAGGAGTTTCGGCGCGGTTTCAATCTCCAAAACGGAAAAAGAAAAAAAAACTGGACACTATAACAGGAAATTTTTGAGGTTAAACTAGACAAGATTGATGCCAAATGTTGAAAATTTAACATTCTAGTGTTAGAGATTCATCCCTCCCCTTAAAATCTTTTGTTTGTTGTTTAGTTAATTTATTTAACAGTTGTTGTTGTTGTCGTGTCCTTCCCGCAGGGAAGGAATGAAAGCTGTCATTGCCTGTGAGACACACAGGTTGGACTACTTAACGATAGATGGCGCCACCACCTATCTCCCCCTCCACAATTTTGGCATGGAACTGAATGGGAGGGAAATATTCTCCAGCCCCCTGCACTCGTGGTTTCTGCTGCAACCGCCCACAAGAGTTTCGGACCCACTGATTTAACGAGCACGTACTCCGTCTATACTCGGTGGTATTTAGTGGCATCGGGCATCGGGCCCAGGCCCTCGGGTCTGGAGTCCGATGCTCTAGCCACTAGGCTACCCACGGCCCCTATTTAACAGTTTTATTTTAATTAACTTTTAATTAATTAACATGTGTTTTTTAAATTTTAAACAATATACTTCGTTACAGTTAGAAATTTAATTCTTTTAAACTAGGAGTAATAGCACCAGCAGTCAAAAAGACATTTAAGTTGATAAATTTACAAAAATTCAATATTAATTAAGCAGGGTCTACCCCAAAACCGAAAAACATGGCAAGGGGTCTACGAGACAAAAAAATTTGGGAACCTCTGCTATATATAACCGATAAGAAGCGAAATTAAAATGATTTTTGAGCGGAAACATTGCGAATCTCTATATTTGAAGTGGTTCGAAATCAAAAATTGTTATCCTTGACTTCTTCGTTTGACAAAATTGTTTATTTATATAAAAGCACCTAGATATTCAATTATTTTACTTATGTTTCTAGATTTATCTGCATCTAGACCTTCTTTGAAAAATCCATCCAGTGACATTTGGTCGACTCAACGTATACATAAAGCGAGAGAAAAAGTTTTGAACAGATTAGTGAAATCTCCTCGAAAAGATTTTGAACCGGATATTAATAAGACTGGTAAAAAAGTTTGATCATCTTTTTATTTTTCTATGATTCATGTTTGAAATTACTCTTGCATAACCTTTTTTTTGATTGGGTACTTATGTATTATAACGTCGACCAATTTCCCCAAATCAGAAAACAATGCTAAATCAAAAGATGTCGCCAAGTGCTATAATCATGTGGGCTAACTTGAATATGGTGTTTGCGTCGGCTCGGTGGCTTATAGGTAGCATACCTGCCTCGGTTAAGTACATGGTTGTGTGTTCGATCCCGACTTGTGCTGATAGATTTTCTGGGTTGAAGTTTATATTATGGGGGGGGGGGAGATTTTGAATTTGGCAATTTTTATCAAGATTTCATAGATAGCTTGGCTATCGAATCCGGTTTCCAAAAACACCTATCGTTAAATGAAGCAGCTTGAATTTCGGTCGCAAAAGAAATTCACATCGCCAAGGGCTTCCCTAATCTATACTTTAACCATTTTCTATATGAGAAATTCCCAGGCACGCAAAGCATGTGATTATGTGGCATGTAAAAAATATCCTGAGAATCAATTTGGACCTGGTACTATTGGCAAAATTAAATCATGGCAATATTTAGCATCCGACGAGAGTTTGAATTGAATAAATTCAAGCGTCAAGATCTGATAGCGGAAACCACCTCTAGATGGTGCCATCAGTGAAATAACTTTCAGATTTGGTGACTTGCCGTGTCTGCAAAGGCTCAACTACCAAAACACAGCCCATTTGGAAAAAAAAATACTGTCGTGCACATGCGTAGAAAGAGTATTGCATAGTTGCACATGCGTAGAAAGAGTATTTCGTGTTTGCACATGCGTAGAAAGAGTATTTCGTGTTTGCACATGCGTAGAAAGAGTATTCCGTGTTTGCACATGCGTAGAAACAGTTGTCGTGCACATGCGTAGAAACAGTATTGTATGTTTGCATATGCGTAGAAACAGTTTACCATTATTGGCTGCATATCGCGGCGTTTGGTAACAGCTTTTCATTATGAATTGGTTGACGGTCCACATTAAAATTATTTGTCCGTTAATTTGTCTTGCTTATGTCTTAATACTTTAATTTATCTTAAATGCGATTTCTTTCTATGAAAACTTCCATATTGTGTGTGCTGACCAAATTGAGTAGCTGATGGTTGGATTGTTTCTTTCAACGTCACCTTTAAAAGCTACACGATGACAATTGCCAGCGAGCCTCGTTCTTGTAACTTTGAGTGGCCGAGGTAGCCTAATGGTCGTGGTCACAAACTCGTGGTCGGCGTGTCATGAGTTTGTGACCTAGGGCCACCCAAGATTCTTCTTATATAGGAATAAATCTGTCGTGGCTCAAAGTCCTCCCGTTGCTGTGGTGTAGTAGTTTGGAATGGCAGTGCCAACTCAGGTATCGTCAGTGCCGTAACGTACACCTCCGTACCCCTGCATTGCGAGGGGGGCCATGGATTCTAGTGCTCCAAAGGCTATGGCTTATACTATCCAGAGCATCTCGCCTTGTTGCCATAAAGCCTGACTCAGGGGGCCCAATCTAGTCTTCTCCGTTACGCCACTGCGTGTCCAGATGGTTATGGTCAATAACTTGGGGTCAGAGTGTCATGAGTTCGTAACCTTGGGACACCGAAGATTCTTTTTGTCTGAAATAAATCTGTTGCGGCTCAAAGTCCGTCGGTTCTTGATGATTGTCATTTAGTGGAAGGCGTTCATGTATCGCCGCGTTGCAACGTACACCCGTACCCCTGCATCGCGAGGTATTGGTCATTCAAGGTGCCCAGGTGTCTCCTGGTTTTACTATCCTTTGTAAGATCCAGCTTGAGGCCCAAAGCCTGACATTGCAGGGGAGCCCCGATCCAATGTTCTCCTTAACGCCACTGGGTGTCGGCCTTCATCTGATCAGGGTCTGCAACCTAAGTCTGTGTCATACCGTCTTTCCGAAAATAGTCGTTTCTGTGAACTGTTATCCACTAAAAACGATCCGAAGGCTTTGACCGCAATAAACTCACTTTGATAGTGTTGCGGATTGACTTATTTCAGAGGATTTACTTATTTATATTCCTTTTCTTCCTCCCCCCTTCCCAATACACCACATACGCTCGCCAACGTGTTAAAGGATGGCATTGTGGATCTCGTGTAATTTTTAATCGGCATTTGAAGGTTTAATTATAAACCTACAAATTATTAAGATAAGTGTTAATTTTTACGTATACATTTTAATATATATACATGGGGTCATGGTAATAAAAATCTGTTCTTGTTCAGAATTGCTCAATTAATTATAAAATGCATTGCACAGTGCGTATATATTTTTAAGTGTTTCATATCAGTGTAAATGTGAATTTTATTTTTTACTACATCAGAATGTAATTTGTTTGTTATTTCAGAAAATCAATAATTTTTAAATTAATCTTGTTTTCCGACTTTTCAATATGCTCAAGCGCCCTCTCATAGGGTTATCACCGAGGACGTGCCAATCACACAGCTATTTGAGAACACTG
Source organism: Trichonephila clavata (assembly GCA_019973975.1). Classification (NCBI taxonomy): domain Eukaryota; kingdom Metazoa; phylum Arthropoda; class Arachnida; order Araneae; family Nephilidae; genus Trichonephila; species Trichonephila clavata. The sequence goes on along the minus strand of BMAO01014553.1, from coordinate 78,080 downwards.
CTAACAGAACCTACGTTTCTCACAGCTACTATTTAAATTATAAATGAATGCTTCCGAAACAATGTATTACAAGTCTTCATTTCTTTTGCATCTTTTTAAAAAGATGTTGAACGATATTATTATAAATTTTAAATCTTAATTTTAATAATTCTGAATAGATTTTAAATAAAATTTACAGTTCGAGAGCTCAAAATTTTTTTGTCGTTTGATATATAATTTTTGGAGCATACATTTTTCGTCAAATTGTTAATGTATATTCTTTCAAGATTTTTCAGAAAAATATCTGATACATAATTTGAATTGATGGTTTTAGAAAATGTATTCTGGTTTTTGTCTTATTAGATCCTTCTGTAGATGAGAGATGCCAACACTGGTTACTATAAGTTTTCTTTGATGAATCAGAACATTCTGGCAAATTGCATCCTGACATGTGTAGAAAGGACGCTGAACAGTATTCATTCTGAAGACCTAACTATTTATGTCAAATTGACTAGACAAGTCTAGTCAGTTGAAACAAAGAGAAATGGAAATTTTTATAACTATCTATACAAAATGCTCAATAAATCATTAATAAATCTAAAAATTCTAATATTACAAAAATTAAAGATCTAAGCTGATAAATATATATATTTTTTTCAAATTGGGATTTTTATTTAAATACATTGTGAGAAATTTCTTATTTATTAAATAATGAAAATAATTAAAAATTAAATTTGACGTTAAGCTCACGTGGGCGGGGTGAGGAGATTTGGAGTAGAGTAAAATTTCTAGTATCGCCCATGTCACTTGACCGTGGTTGAAAATTATGGCGTCTGTCGAAAAAACCTTCGTTTATCTTCCTAAGTGCAAAATTACAGAAATAAAAAATAAAAAAAAAATTTTTTTTAAAGAATTACAAAATGAAAAAAAATAAATAAATAAATAAAAGAATAAAAGAAATTAACCGATCAAATACCTTTTTTTGCACTTGTAAAGGTTTTTAAATCAATTTCTTTGAAAATTTTCGATTAAGCGTAAATAAACAAACCTTAAGTTTTCTTTCTTTTTATATGCAAACTCAAACTCACATTATTCCACTGAATTTTGTCAGAGCCCTGGCCTCAGTTTGCATGATAATAAGGAGTCGTGTGTTGTAGTGTCGCATGAGTTCGAGTCTATAACGTGAAAATCTGCCACGTGTAGATGCAGCCGATGTACATGCCAAATCTGTCCGAGGCTCAGGGTTTTATCGTGGTGTCGAATGGAAGTTAGGACAGGGGATGCCAGCTCAGATTTCTACCTCGTCTCTTGACCACGGTTCAAAATTAATAGGTCCATCGCCAATAGTCTTCGTGCAGCTTTATAGTGCGATGTTAATATTCATTCATTCACTAATTCGACTTGTAATATACTCACACTATA
>BMAO01014553.1:0-20435 GCA_019973975.1 Trichonephila clavata | reverse complement strand
AGAAATAAATAGTTTTCCTAGAATGGAAGAGTTCGTGAGCCTGGGGTGACCCTGTGCCCGTGCGACCACTACCCCGTTAAAAAAATTAGTATAAGCAATCCGGTTAAGAAATGAAATATAGGATGCACTCCGAATTGGACAAGTTTCTCTATTCAGAGCAACTATTTTTTCAGTGACTCTTAAATTCAATTGAAGGTAGCTGTGAAGATAATTCGGGCAAACTACTTATAAACATGGCTATAAAATGCCAATCTTCACCCTATACTTCATTTTAATTGGGAACCTTAACTTTAAAAAAAAATTTTAAAAAAAAAAAAAAAACCGGCAACATAATTACATGCACTGAAATACGTTTAACGCGAAAACGATTAAGACAAAATATCGGTTAACACGAAATTTTCAAAAATATTGAAAAACTACTCTATTTTTGTGTATTTTTTCTTTGAACACGAACTGAAAATTGCTTATCACGAAAAGATTTCCCTTCTGGGAATGAACAAAATACGGAAAACACCAGCCGGATTGGACTGTCCTACTGTATCATCGGAAGAACTCGTTGCAGTAGACGATGACAATGTATGAACAGCCCCCATTATGCCAGACAATGACATTTCGGAGTTTGTTCAATGCTCAAAAAACATCATTGATGCAGATTCTGACGATGTAAATGAAATGAATTATGCAGCTCCTGTTCCACATCATCCAAAATAAGGGTGAGGGAGTGAGTGAATATTAACGTCGTATTGTTTAGGTATATTAGAGGGCTTTTGGTGACGGACCGTATTATGTTGAACCATGGTCAAGTGACGCGGACGACACCTGAGCTGGCACCCCTCTCTCCTAACTACCACACCACACCAACGGGGGGACGCTTGAGCTCTCGACAGATTTAACGTGCATCTCCCCTCCACGGCGAGTCTTCAGTGGTACTGGACTTGAACTCATGACACGCTGGCCATGATCCGATGCCTTGCCCACTTGGCCACTGCGGCCATCCAAAATGAGGAACATCATGAAAAGTATGCACAGTTACTTATAGGCACACAATGGTGAAATGAATAAGATATGCACGACATCGAAAGATTTGTTGACAATTTAATGCTAAAAAAGACAATGCGAAGAAAATTATCAGATTCAAAAACTCAATAAATGTTTTGTTTCTCAAAAAAACTTGAAAACTTTACATTAAATTTCTTTAAGTTCTTGTGAATGTCTTTGTTTCATTCATTTTTATTAAATGCATGCACATATACATATCTACGTAATTATAAAATGGACTCTAATAAAAACTTAACTTTATTGATATATAAAGTCCCCCCTGCAATATCCTTTAACACTAAAAAATATTTCAGTCCCTTCAGTTTCGTGTTAAGCGATTTCCACTGTAATACTAATAAAATGTTCGTTGAATCGTTAAAAGGACAGGTGTTTTGTTTCAATTTGAATAAATATTAACTATCTTTTTTGTTTTGGAACACATTTCAAAATTTGATTTTAATTTAACCAGATCTCTTGTTAACCAACTAACTAAAATTAAAACTTTTATGTTAAATTTAGGTTTTTTATGATATATTAAACACCTAGATATTAGCCAAGCCTTGTGAAAAATGCCTCTATAACTTTAAGGTAACTACGTTCAGAACCGTATTACTCGTGGCCGGCGTGCCATGAGTTCGAGCCTAGAACCGTTGAAAACTCGCCGTGTAGTGGGTACCGATGCACGGTACCCACTACACGGCGAAATATCGAGGCTCAAACGTTCTCCCGTTGGTGTGGCGTTGAAGGTAGGAGGGGGGCGACATGTCAGGTGTCGTCCTTGTCACTTCACCAGGGATCAAAATTACGTCGCCAAAAGCCCTCTAGTGTCTGAAAGTGCGACGTTAAGGGGACACAGTGCGATTCAATTCACAAAAATCGGTCAAAAACTAAAATTTAAAAGCTCTAAACTTGAAAAACATAGAATTATGATAGCTTTTGCGTTAATTTTTATTCACATCCCTATATCAAATCAAAACTTTAAACTTACTTATCTCGGAAAGATAAAATAACTAATTTGTCTTCATTTAAAATGCTAAGGCTTTTTTTTTCTATTGTGCCTAATACTTTGAATTTTTTACCTATTGATAATAGTACATGTAACAAAAGATGGTATGCATTTTTGAATCAAAGCAATACTTATTTTTTTTAAAAATAACTGAACTCAGAATTTAGATATATTTTTAAGGAATTTTCAATACGCATTCATAAAAGAAGAATTGTACGAATACCAATCATGTTATCGCAAAACCCATACCAACTTTTGTTATGCATAGTTTGAGGTACTTGTAAATCAAATTTCATACATGTACGTAAATTTTTGTAGGAGGAGTGGCATTTTAAAATCACTTCACAAATTTAAAGTTTTTTCTCTAAAAAATTAAACGTTTAGCTTTTTATGAAATTTTGAGCACAAAATCTGTTTTACATAGTATAACCAAAAAATTTCTGAAAATCCTTAAATTAAAAATGTTTGCTTAAATCGCACCAGTCCCCTTAATATTTATTCAACTCACTCGCTTATGACAGTGATTTTGAAAAAGAGTATAAATGGCTAATTATTTTGAAATTATTATCAGTTGAATTAGAATATACAAATAAAATTGTTTTAAGAATGGTATTACAAGAAACGATTATTTAGATGCAATTTTTTGGCTAAAAATGAAGAAAAGAATGACATATTTTCAATAGATTCTCCATATGATGAAAAATGCGCCTACAGTAATAATACTTTGCCCAATGATAGTTAGAACTTCAATACCAAGATTAAACTAGAATTTTGGAAATATTTCATATAGAAGTGGATTTCTTCATATTTTATTGCATCAGAATTGAGAAATTTTAACAAAAACTCCCATTTATTATTTCAATGGGTAGTAACTCTGAAAATAACGTGAAAATTTTTCAAAAATCTTTGTATACATATCTGTCTTAGGGGCAAACAATTTTATTCTAGAAGCAATTTTCATGAAAAGAGAATGTTTTGAAAATAGGTAATTCTTTGCCGAATAAATGAGGGAATATTAACGTCACACTGTTAAGCTACACGAGAGCTTTTGGCAACGGACCTCGTAATTTTGAACCACGGTCAAGTGACGAGGACGACACCTGAGCTGGCCCTCCCTATCCTAACTACCATACCTCACCAACGGGAAGACATTTGAGCTGTCGACAGATTTAATGTGTATCGCTCCCCTTCACGGCGGGTCTTTAGTTGTACTGGGCTCGAACTCATGACTTGCCAGCCACGATCGAATGCCTTGGCCACTAGGCTACCGTGGCCTAATTCTTTGCCGAAGTACTGCACTTTAATAATTTTTCCTGTTGTAGTAATATTCTTAAAACAATTTTATACGTAAATTCTAATTTAAGTGACACTAAATATTAAAAAAAATATTCGTTTGTAAACCTTTGAAATATCACGATTCCGAACGTAGTCGGATGCCTTGATATGGAGATTTCATCTTATAAATTATAGTTTTAAACACTAAAAAACACCCTTTTTATAGTTAAATGAAAAAAGTTGTAACTTAATCATTTAGTCGCCAAATCTAGAAATGGGATCTGCGAGGAGTCGCTAGATGCGGGATGGGATCTGAAAAGGGGAAATCGTTAATCCCGATTATCCCGATCAGGACAATGGAACAAAATTATTAAATTATTGTATTACATCGGTCCTGGACAAGTGAGCGAAATTTCGAATGAATCTGGCCTTTTAAAGTCGGTAAAAATTGAGTTGAAATTCCGTTATATACAAGTGAAGCTTATAAAAGGGCGTTTAAAAGGTTTCCCATCTCTAATTCAATCTCAAACCCTTTTTACCCATATAAATTCCCACCCATTTCAATGCAACAATATTCCCATCATCCATCCCTCCAAGCTGGGTGTGGGTGTCCAGGCACGAGTTTCGGCAGCTGGTGGCTGTCAGGGACGCTGAGTGACACCCAGACGCCATCCAGCGCATGTGTCCCCTTCAATAGCTCATTAAAGCGAGAACTGTTCCAAGAACCCGCGCGCACATCGCACGTCTGTCAACGGATTTATCTTCCCACGGTGCTCTTTTATCCTGGATTTATGGAGTCCGTTTGTGAATTTATGCAAATGACGGCTTGCTTCTCGTGTTTCGCGGCTTCCATCGAGTGACGGCAACAGTCGACAGCTTTTTCTGGAAGCTTATTTAAAATGTTTTCGGAGAGATTAGGAAGCAGTTTTGAAAGAAAATGAAGGCTGACTCAAAAATGTCACTATCCGATTAAGTGTGTATGTATTTAGTTTATCGAAAAACAAATCCTTCTGCATTTTTATTCAGTTTTTTTTTAAAGAGCAATTTTATGGGAACTCGTACTTTTAAAAAGTTATTAAAGAAACATTCGATATTAGAAAGAAAATTTAATTTTTTTTCATATGTGAAAATTCTCATAGACATTCCGTGTGGCCGCGGTAGCCTAGCCCTTTCGCTACGAAGGACGCAAACGCGTGCGTACCGCCAGGGCCGGAAGTTTATTACTAGTGTCACTCACAGGCCGGAGGGTTTTGTGTAGTTAAGCCTAAATCCATAAAAATACCGAAATATAAACGCGTTGTTCAATACTGTTCTGTATATTATACGAACGGCCATATGCTATATATATTTCGTATTAATATACTTTATTTGCTTTAGCCACTTTCTGTTTAAGTACGAGTTTTTAAACATTTATTGTAAGCATTTGTAAGAGTCAACCTTGTAAAAAAAGTAAGGAAAAAAAAAGACAAAATTTTGGTCTACCAGATCTAATTATCCATAGAAAACTAGACTGAAAATCCAAATCAAATGCTGTAGCGAAAATAAAAATCTCTCATCTTCACTATAAACAAAAACCTCATGCTCATTTCAAAAGCAGCGTTAAGCACTCAATTCGGAACATTCATTTCCCCTTATGTTTATAAAACCAAAACCACGTGTAAGTGAGTAATATTTCTCTCATTTCGAGTAGAAGGTCAGATCTCCATGTATCTCAAATCTTATGGACATAGAATGCTATCTATTCCAAAAAAACTGAGATTAAAAAAACGTTCCAGGTGCCTGGCGCACCGGTGAGCCACTAGGTCAATGAGGAAGAAACTCGCTGGCTCAGGGGCGCGACACTTGTCTCCTTGCGGTGTTTGTGCCGGCTCACGGGTGCGACGTTCGTCCCGAAGGGGCTAGTGGTTAGGTAACGAACTCGTGGTTGGCGTGTCTTGAGTTCGAGCCTAGTACCTATAAAGACCCGCAGTGAAAGGACGGGTTAATACTTGTTGAGGTCCTGGGCCCTAACGTAAAAGTAGACCCTGGACCCCTACACAAATATAGTCCCCATCTATGACCCTTTAAAGAAGACAGCACATCGCACACGTCAAATACTCGTACAAACAATAACACGAAACAAATAAATGTAGACGACTTACATTCACACTAACCGGCTCGATCGATTGCTGCTTTTGACTGATGAGTGATGATGGTGGGTGGTAGGCTTAGGCATTAGACATGGATGACGTCATCACATGTAGCCAGTTGACATATCCTCCGAAATCCACAGTCTTTCGGAGAATACACCGGTGTAACGTTTGAAACAAATAAAGGTAGCGTGATTTGAAAAATAAAAATTTAGTTTAATTAACTCACAGCTATTATTTACATTAATTTACAACTTAGTACAGTTAGATTATTTAGAGTCTCAATTTCTATTGCTTTGTGAGAGAGGAGTCTTGTTGTTCGTCTAATGCGAAGTTTCCGCTCGAACTCTCATTCTCTCTCGTCCCCGCTCGGGTTTTGGGGTTGACCGCTGTCGACGCCTTTTCTTCTCGTTACATTCGACCGTGGGTGTAGTGGGCTTCTCCTGGTGTCAAAGGTTGCCAGGGCAATCCAAGACACGTCCGCGCAATATATTAACGACATCAGGTGTTTTTGCACATGTGGGGATCAATTCTCCTAAAAACTAATCCTAGCCCCTGTGACAGGAAGTCGCAGGTGTCCAAGAACTCAAAGCGATTTCGTTACACCGGTAATAACATTTGATCTTTGAATTAATCGGATTATTATCTTATTAAGGTTGAGTTGAGAACGAGACGAGCCCCCTTTCCCTTGTAACCGAGGCCCTGGGCCTGGGCCCGGGCCCAGTTGACTCATGCCTTAAGACGTTCCTGCCGCCGTGTAGGAGAGCGATGCACGTAAAATATCTCTAGGGCTCAAACGTGCTCCTTGTTGGTGTGGAGTGGTAGTTAAGAGGTGTGTGTGTGGGGGGGGGGGGTTACAGCTCAGGTGTTGTCCTCGTCACTTGACCATGGTTTAAAATTACGTGGTCTGCCACCAAAAGCCCTCAAGTAGCTGAACAGTGCGAACTCACTCCGACACCCATAGATATTCAAATAATTTTTTTTTCATATACCGCAAAATCCGGCGTGTATCGCGTACTTTTAACGCAAAATTTCGATCGAAATTTACAGGTACGCGTTATACGCCGGGTATAAAAATGAGAGCTTTAAAAATAAAATATATAAGCATAGAAAAAAATTAGACAACAACAAATATTGCTCATAAATCACTTTCTTTGAAATCCGGCCATCCCAGATAGGATTCGATCCCACGACCTCTGGATAAGAAATCCATTGCGCTACAGGGACACAACGAGCGATTTTCCTTTTTTATTTTTGGACTATTATTTTTGTTTGTACTATTTATTCATTATTTAAGTTTAATTAATTAATATTTGCAAAAGACTTTATTAACATCAAGTGCCATCTACTACAGGTTTAACAAATGTATTTGAACTTGAATGGATGAATAAAAAATATTTTATTAACGATTGAAAAAAAAATTGAATATATATAATATAACATAATATATAATAAATATAAAATATATAAAATTAATATTCTATATTATATATATAATATAATATATATATATATATAATATATAATTAAAATTAATATTTCTGGAGAGTGTGAACTAATAGTAGAAATTGAAAAAAAAGCCCACTAAATAATAGTAAATTTCGTTCTCGAAATTTAGCATCCATTACTGCCATACAAGAAATAAATGCCTGCAACACAACTTTATAAATGAATTCATCTTTAAATAAAAAAATTTCCTTTTTCAACTAAAAGATTGTTGGTTCAAAGCAGAAAATTGCTGTCAAATCAAAATGATGTATTAATTGGTTCCGGATTCGAACGCTCAGCGCTTTTAAATACCTCTAAGAAAGACTAAATTCTTATAACTATTTGCGCGATTGACCCTAGGTTATATTTTTTCTCACAAGTTTTTTCTTTTCTTACATATTGATAGATACCTTTATATTTATTACAAAAAATATAAATGACCAATCAACTGGGCATTTTCGAAAGGTTTGAACAACAATTACAATATAATTAAAAATAAAAAGCAGCTTCTGTATAAATTTAAAAGTATTAAACTATTGAGCTTCATGTATTAATGTGCGTTGAAACGTTTATTTTTCAGAGCGTTATTAACATTTCAATGCTGTCAATTTTAAATGATGTATTGAGGCATTGCGAATTAGTCGGTACACGATAAAGAAAGATATGTGATTTTTATCATCTAACGTTTTTCTTTTTTGTTGGCAATGTGGTAGAATAGATGTCTGGTCTCGTGATTGATTACAAATATATATGTAGGACAAAAGTATTTAATTAATATATAAAACGATAAAAAAATTTTTTTTGCTCATGGGCAAAATTAGATTAAAAGAAAATTCAGTGAAAAGGCATTGCTACTACAAAACTTAATTACTACGTTTTATATACTGTTTAATGCCCTTGAAATGACCTGTGCGGAGTCTTGTTACTGTAGACGACAAATTTTTAAATTAATACCTCCATATAAATAATTTAATAGCTCCAGATAATTCCCGATCTTACCCCATCTTCAGAAATTGTCCTCAAACCCAACTAACACCAGACCATATTTTTGACTGCAAGGCCATTCTTTCATTTCTCTTTAAACTTGATGTATCACCACAGAACATTCTTTAGAGTCCTCAAGCTCCAGACCTGACCTCGCTTGTTATGGGGCTTTTGGACCAATCTAGAAATACATTAAATCCATAGACAAGACAAGAAGAAGAGGAAGAAAACAGTTTAATATTCCCTACAAAAATGATCCGACGCTATGTTAAATATTAACCCAGATTCGTAAAGTTCGCATCATTCTTAATTTAAGATTAACTTCCTAGATCAATCTATTCCGCATTGTTAATAGTTTAAGAGTTCACTGAACAAAAAAAAATGAAATTGTTATTTCTGTTAATTTAAAGAAATTATTTTTAATAAACAATTAAGGTTGACACTAAACAAATACAAAAAATTAACCACTTATCTGAAATATAGGGAGAGTGATACTAGAATCTCCAAGGGGCTCAAGCGAGCCCTTGCCTCTCGAACCTAGATTCTGTGTGACATTAGGGGAAGAAAAAAACTTAAATATTCTGCCTGGTTTTCGAGTGCAGCTCCTTATAAAGTCCACCACATCGCACCAATATCAATGCGCGGAAACTTTCTTTCTGATTTTTTAACTTTTCTAAATAGAGGCGCGTAGTAATACCCTTAACATACTTTATGGGTGTAATAACCCCGAGGGTGCCTGATGCACCCCAACTCTAAGGAATGTGTTGACATCCGGTCAACAGGGAAAAGTGTAAAAATCACGAAATAACAGGGGTCGTACATTGTGCTACTGGAGCCCCGTATCAAAAATAATAAAGAATGGTAGATAGAGCGAACGATATTCTCCAGAAACTACCACTGACGAAATGAGATTTAAACTATACAAAACTGAAATATTTTTTCTTCTTAATCTGTGACACGTTTTTTATTTTCCTGGAGGTGGTAGTCTAGTGGTCATAGTCATGAATTCGTTGTCGAGTCGCGGGTTCAAGTCTTGGTGTCACTCAGTGGCGTAACGGAGAGTATTATGCCCCACTCCCCTGCAAACTCAGTACGTATTGGCCCCAAGTCCAAATACGTATTTAGCATCAATCAAGCTTTGGGCCACCTAGAGTCCCTAGGCCCCTAGAATCCCTGAGCCCCTATTGGCCCCAAACCCAAATACGTATCTAGCGTCAATCAAGCTTTGGGCCACCTAGAGTCCCTAGGCCCCTAGAATCCCTGAGCCCCTATTGGCCCCAAACCCAAATACGTATTTAGCGTCAATCAAGCTTTGGGCCCCTAGAGTCCCTAGGCCCCTAGAATCCCTGAGCCCCTAGAGTCCCTGAGCCCCTAGAGTCTCGCCTGAGCCCCCTAGAGTCCCTGAGCCCCCCTAGAGTCCCTGAGCCCCTAGAGTCCCTGACCCCTAGAATCCCTGAGCCCCTAGAATCCCTGAACCCCCTAGAATCCCTGAGCCCACTAGAATCCCTGAGCCCCCTAGAGTCCCTGGGCCCCCTAGAGTCCCTGGCTCTTCAATATTATGTTTAATAATACTTTTATATTTTCTTTTCTTATGAAACACTTCAGCAAATTATTCTTAATTTTTTTCTACTTATTAGGATGAGTGGATGATAGAGAGATTTTTTTTTCTCTAAGGTTCCACGTAAATGTATAACTGTTACCGTTACCCAAAACTTGTATGGTTTTTTGCCGTTCTTCGTGTGTCGTACACACCGTAATTGAACTTTTTTTTTCTGTAGTGTGCAATTTCCTTTAAGCAAATAAATAAATATTCCGAAAATTTAAATATCTGTGTTACGATCTTTGCTCCAGTACAGTAATTCCTCGACTTACGCGATTTTCAATTCTCGTCGATTCGTCTTTTGTTTGAGGAGGAAAAAAATTCGTAAAATTGGTGATTTTGGTAACGTGATTGAAGAAGTTGTCGATCTTGCCAGACAAATAAATTTAGAGGTGGATAGTGATGATGTTCAAGTGCTGCTAGATTCCTGCTAGGATTGGGTTTTTTCCCCCTTCAAAATACATAGATATTAGCATAGTTGAAATTGCATATAAAACTGAAAATATAATTAAAAATTAGTTTAATATTAATTTTATTGAAACAAATAAAAAATTAATTCATCATAAGTACAAATAAAAATATTACATAATGAAATTTAAAAAAAAAGCATTTCTTCATTTCTTGTAAATAAGCTTATAAAAACACAGCTCCTGCAGCGTTTCATCGTTAAAACGGCTTCTTATTTTTGTTACAAATTGTCCTGCCGAAGAAAATGCATGTGTGCGGATTCTGTACTATTAGGTAGTATCGTCATTAAATAGGAGTATGTTCGTTTCAGGTATTCCCCCCGTCTCCCTCCATTTTCAAAAAAAGAGACATTTCTTTTTGAATTTTTGATGATAGTGTTTCAAATCTAATAGACTGCATCGGTGCATAACTTTATTTAGTTCTTCTGCTACACTGAATGGTTTTTGTATATAAATTAATCCAGTTATTGAATCAACATGTGAATCAACTTCGTTACTTCATTTGAAATTAAAGATCCAGTTGCATGAGCTGTTAGTAATGCAATGCAATTTGAAGTGTCTAAAAAGCAGATGCTCCCAAACTTTTTTGTCTCATACATCCCTTACCATGTTTTTTGATTTTGGGTGGACCCCCTACTTATATATATATATATCTAATAATGAATTTTTGAAAGTTTATTAACTTAAATATTTTTTCGACAGCTGGTATAGAGCTATACTTACTTTAAAATATTTAAATTTCTAACTGTTGTGAAGTATAGTGTTTAAAACCTAAGACACACGCAGTTAATTTTATAAAAATTTAATTTATTCTTATAAAACAACTGTTACACACACATAAAGCAACTGATCAACAAACAAATGCCTTTAATGGGAGAGATGAATCTGGTGCTTCATCCATTCTGGTGTTTCTAAAATTGCTGATATCCGTTTCAAAATTTTGCTTTAAGATCTTCTTAGTGCCTATTCTGATCAGTTCCTCTTGTAATATGACATTTGTTTTTTCTGTCAATGGGGTTATATTAATTAATTGCCTATTGTGATATTACCATATATTGTAAATAGACCAAAACATTCTCAAACCTAGATGCAAAGTCTGAATAAAGGACATTTAAATGTTGAACGTAGGTTGAAACGTCCTTTTCCTGGCAGATTGTTTGTGACAATTACAAAAACTAGAAAAATTCGGGATGTCCAATATTATTTTCTCCTTTGCTTAATTATGCCAAGAAACGCCGAAATGATGGTCCTTGTAACTGCAAATTAACTTCATTAAATATAGTAAATAAATCTGTTAAATAGGTGAATCTGGTTTTCACTTGATTAAATTTTCTTTTAAAATTAAAATCATGACCTGATTCAGTGAAAGTCACTATCGTAGACTCCCATTTACACCTCATGGACCCCCAAATTATTTTTTCGCTGACATGGACCCCTGTCTGTTGTCATACATTCCTAGGGGTCTATATAGACCACTTTGGAATCACTGGTCTAAAGTCATTCAAGCAGGTCCGTTTAATTGAAGAAGGAACTGTGATAAAATCTATTCATGAGATATTGCTTAAGTATTGCAGTGAGCCATTTAGATCTGTGCGACGTTCTCCCATACGAGAAACGAGAGCTGCATATATATATATATATATATATATTGCACAAAAAATTCTACGTGCATTTTTTATAAACAAAATATAAAATTTCGAAGAATTAAATTCTTAGAAAACTTTTATGAGAAAAATTTTAAAATATAAATTTAGACAAAAATTAAATCCTGGGATTGGAAAAAACACCGGGATCCCGGGGCTGCAAACCCTAGTCTCTAGGAAGCGTCTCAGAAAGGCTCGCTGTCCTGAAGAGGTTAAAGCGGTTATTACTCTGTTCCATCTATATATATATCGCTTAAGTTTGGGTTATTACTGCACTGCTTACAAATTCAGCGTCGAATTACAGCATAATTTCAACGTTCTACCTCTCTTTGGCACTCGGAAGATCATAAAAAAAATAATTAAAAACCGAAACCTAACCTTATATTTTTTCCCCTCCTCTTTTCAATCACGAGATGATTCCGAATAAGTGGAGAGAAACTGAAAGAAAAACTATTCATTTCTTTTTTTCCCCTTTGAATTTTCGGAGAATTACTCAAGGTCTCGCAAACCATCTTGATCCCATCTCGACTCAATGAATAAGGGCGAGCACATGTGTCCCATGTCTGTCAACGCAAAAGGAGCACCCGAGAACTCTTCTAGTTGTTTCACAAAAACAAGCCGCTGCCTGACGTCTGTTTCGTGTATCAAATACTCTTAAGCGGCCTGTAAAAACACGTCTTTCGTCACCCTCTGTCCTCTTCAACATCACTTTTAGAGTTCAGGATTTGTGGTAATGCCAGCGTTTAACGACCAAGAAGAGTTGTAATTTCCACAGCTCTGCTTTGAATTGCTGAGACTTGGTATCTGTTAAATCTTTTGGAAAGAACACTCAAAAATGCTTTTTTTTTTGCATTTTAAAAAAAATTAGCTTTTTTTCCAAAAAAAAAAAAACATTTTAAGATTTTGCGTAATTCATTTTTAATTGCTTAGTGACATTTGCTGCATTTTTATTGTGTCATAAGGGTTAAAATAAAGAAAAACGTAAAAAATGGCGATTTTGGCAACACCTTTTGGCGGGACTCTTTTAAAATATAAGTCGCCAAACTCTGTTTTAAGAGTCTCCAAAAGTTTAATATCTCGTACTCTTTATATATGAAACTAGAGTGATTCACCCGGTTATATATATATATATATATGAGAAGAGAGATAATTTTTTTTTTGTTGACAAAACTTATTTGAAAAACTACCGTAAGAAAAGCAGGTTACTTTCTAAAATTTAAAATCCCGGACATTTTAGAATGTTGAAGCAACACACATGATTTATCCCTTTTTTTTAAAATAAAATACAGATTTTTTTGGGGGGAGGGGGATTATTTTACATAAATTTTCTAGTATTGAACTAAAATAAATTTGTTTAGATAGATTTTAGGTAATTATTCTTGTGTTTGTGTAATTTATAATCTTCTGCAGTAAAATTTCTAGAATTAATTTCTTCATATTTTATAGCTATTTAATACAATATGTTCATCAAAATAAAAAACCCCACACACCAACACAAATTCAAAAACGAATATAAAAGTTTTGAATACTGTTCAAATTATTACAAGTTTCTCTTTTCGAAAAAAAAAAAAGTTTGAATTCTATTTTTGAAAAATGTATCTTTTACAAACAGTATATTTCCGGCCTTACATTCAAGAGCATTACAAAAGATAAATTAACTTTCACTTTTTTATCAACAGATAGAAGATTATGTGGACAGCTGCCGTTTACAATTTGCTACATTTATTACTAAAATTTTGCACCTGTTTTCTTACTTATATAATGACAATTGTTTTTAAAAGGTATAGCTATTATTCCATTTAGGAATGTATCTAGAAGAACTTTTTTTCGTATTAGAGATTTTTATCATGTTTTTCATCTAATAGAAGATTATATATAAACGTGTTTTTTAAAAGGAAGATATATTAGTATTTTTTAGCAGTAATTATAAGATCTCGCGCGTGAGTAAAAATGTTATAAATAATGATTTGGTTTTCACTACTTTTAATTTAACTGACTTTTAATTTACTTTTTTTTTGACACACACACATCTCCGTGTTTCACTTTTTCTCATCTTTACAAGGGGGGGGGGTACCCCTTGTCCACCTAATAGTGGACCAACCCCAATTGTACAAATTATACAAATGAAGCGGCATCATCCAACCACTGGTATAACTAGTCCTGAGTGGACCCTGTATCAAAATTCCTTTGGGGCTGTTTTGGGATGCCCCTTCACATTTTACGATCTTTTGCTTACACAGGTTGGGGCCCCTGTACTTTGGGGGCCCCGTATCTTTCATATGTTTGATATGGCGGTAGCTATGCCCCTGCATCCAACACTTTGATGATAAAGTCCTTAGATTTTGATAAATCTGCAGTTCTTGCATCTTATTGGAAAGTTGAGTCTTTTGTTTGTGCTTATTGTTAATAAGTCTCCATTCCAGGCAACCGTGGAGATATTTTTCCGCGAGAACTTGCAATAATCTACTATCGAACCACATTGGCAACATTATATGAAACGAAGTACTCGTTGCCAATTCAGCGCTTACGACACATGCGAAATTGGAGTTGCCAACATGGTAAGTTATCTTGAACGCTAGCATTGTTGCGCGATAGTACGTAATAAATTTGTTAAGCTGTCACGAAAAATGTTTTTTTTTGTGAGATTATGCTTATACATATAGAAAATAAAAAAACTTAAAATACTGTACAAAATTATATAAACATTTTTTTTCTATAGGAATTTTTTGGAATTAGATAATTACCAATGTTTACCATTACTACCGAATGCTAGTAAAAAGAATTATACTTAGAATCAAAATTATTTTTCAATTCCTACTATTATCTCCCTCTATCTATATATTTATCTTGTTCAAATTTTCAATCGTTAATAAAATGCATTTTAAAGCACTCAATTGAGCTGAAATTTTATACACACGATTATTTTGGATGACAATACAGTAATTTCATTATAATTAATAAAAATTAATTGATTAAAACTGATTATTTAAAGAATTAAAAATACAGCCCCATTTGCATTATTTTTGGCGACTTAGCGACCATTTTGGCGACTTGTGTCAAAACTTGAAAAGGTTTTTTCTCACATTTTAAAGCACTCATTTGAGCTGAAATTTTCTATACACTATTGTTTTGGGTAGCAATACCATAATTTAATTATAATGAATTAAAATTAATTGACTACAAAAATAATAAAAGAATTACAGATATAGTCACGTTGGCTTCATTTTAAACGACTTGGGTCAAAACTTTAAAAGATTTTTTTTCTCACTTTTCAAAGTATTCAGTTGAAGTGAAATTTTATAGACACGATTGCTTTGGATAGCAATACGATACTTTAATGATAATTAATAAAAATTAATTGCCACTTAATGTTGTGATTCGCATATTTATATTAATTGTAACTATTTAATAAAAGTAACTAAAATAAATTTTTTTTTTGGTTGATTTAAGTAGGAATTAACTTAAAATTTTTTTATATTACTTGTTACCATTTATTTTACAAGCACTAATTCTTCCTCTTAGCAAGAAAACTACTGTAGTAAACATTTCAAGCACAACAAAACAAAAAAAAATTTTAATAGACTAAAATTAAACATTTGTTCTCTTTTATAATGTAGAACTATTAATCTCAACAAAGCATCCCAAGCACAATAAAATAAACTTAAAATCAAAAAAGAAATATCCCCGAGTCAACTCAGAAGTATTGTCTAAAGTTGTTTACGTTTTATTTTTGCCGGAATGAATGCCCTGGCCTTTCCCTTCTTCATCAAAGGCATTTAATTGTCGTAAAAATGCTTAATTATCTGCAAAACAGCAGCAGGTGTTGGACGTTTTCACAACAGCATTATTTGAATGTCATAAGGGAATTGTTCCAGCATTTATAATGACAAATAAAATGCTTCGCTTTTTCTATTCTGTACCGGTTCGAACAATTGAATAACAATAAGCGATTTAATGACGTTCTGTATACCACAGAAAGGAAGTAGGGCAGTCAGAAGCTTTTGCACTTAGCTGGTTCAAATGAGGTTGTTCAACTGGAAAAAAAAATTGTAGATGTAAAATTCTTTTTACGAGTAATTATAAGCAGAATGGCAATTAAAATCGAATTAAAGTAATGTTTTCTTTTTTTCAGCTTTTTGGTTAAGAATTTATTTAAATTTTTTGTAGCTTTTGTTTCGAGGGGGGGGGGGATATATTTGCGCGAAAGATTTTAGAATAATTTTTAAGGCAGCCATTTTGAATTCGCGATTCGAATATGAATTCTGGAAATTCTATTGTCTTTATCAAATCTAGGCAAGTGTATCGATTTCAACGCAATAAAGTACATCCGAAAAAGCATAAATTGATGAATTTCTGTAGGTAAACATTTTTCTTCTGATTTTTTAAAACATTTTTGGTACTTACGTATTATACCGTCGATTAATTTCATCAAATCGAAAAATGTCGTCAAATGCCACGATGTGCAGCCAATATGGGAAAGTCATTATCTCGCATGTTTAGACGCAATAATTTTGTTAGTTCATGCTCTAAAAAAATAGTTAATTTCATACAATGTTTAAAAATATAAAAATGGATGCTTGTATATGTAAAATTGCTTCACTTCCATACAGTTCATCCGATCACTCTGAAAATTGTCATGTATATGTATTTTTGCGGAGAAGGTTTTTGTGCTATCCTCTTTGATGCAGCTCCCCACCAGGTGGCGCTACAGCATATCAACTTCTGCACCGTTCAATTCATCATTAAGTTGCCAACATGGTCGCCAATAAATGATGCCAACTAGGCTCTATCACCAACATTTTTCTATGTTTCCATTGAATCGCCATTATAATGTAAGGAACGGCGTTGTTTGCGAATATTATAATTTTAACATGAAATAAATACAACAGAAAGTAATATAAACGTATTACACATCCAGATATAAATTATTTACACTATTTTAAGCATTCATTACACAAAATTTGTAACAATGTGTTACTTTTGCTCAGTAGAAGGAAGGTGTTTTGAAAAATCGACCTACAAGAGAGTTATGGGGCGTTACAAATAAAAAGAATCCTTTCTATCACTTATTAGGCCTTTAGACTTAAAATTTAAAAAAAATGGTCTTTTGTTCAGATGAGATATTCAAAAAGCTTTTTTTTTAAAATTAGTTTGCAATTCACGTAAAATTTAACTCATTAAAAACTAGCTGTTATATACAAAGGTAGCTGGTATACACTTTCTTCGCAAAAGTGAAATGAAAAATTAAATTCACCCGTGCGAAGAACGGGTGTACCAATTAGTTTTATATATAATTACATTTATTTATAATTCAACTACATATATATAAAATATAGTAATTACATATATATATATATATGTGTGTGTGTGTGTAATACCAGTATATCAAAAAGATTATAAATATTTTTTGGAGGATCAATACCAATAAATATTAATACTTAACCAGCAATGTTTAGAATGAATTATTTAAACTTTACAAAAGATATAAGTAAAACTTTAGCAATGTTTAAAAAATACTTTAAAGCAAATAGATAAAAAAGTAAGAAACTTATAAAAAAATTACTGAAATAAACTGCTTGCATTTACGTAGAGCATGCGCTAAAATTTTGTTTTGTTATCTATACTAATATATAAAAGAAAGAGTTTGTGTGTGTGTGTGTGTGTGTTTCACCTATTCCGACCAAATTAAGCAACCCAGGAGTATGAAACTTGGCATGTAGAAGCTATAGGTCGTTATGCTATTAACCTCGAAGAGTTTTTTTCGAAATTTGCTTTAGATTTTTTTAAAATTCAATTTTTATGTGATTTTTCAGCTAAATGGAGATATGACGTCATCAGCCATGTCAAGTCTTAACTTTGCGAAAATTAATATTTTGAGCAGTTTTGGAGGGGATTTTAGCACATTTAACTGTAAATATATTTATTTTAGTTGTATTTATTCATTTTTTAAAACTCTTTGTGGAGGAATTACATTTGTTTTTCAAAAAATAGTCTTAAAAAAATGTTTTTCTAAATTTTATTTTTCCGATTGGCAACACTAATTTGATAAAAGTAGATATTTTCGTATTTTATATCCAACGTATTATATATTTTTCGTTTCTTTAAAAAAAAAGATGTTTTTTATACAACTTTTTCAGACTAAATAATCATTCTATGCTGATGGAATGGGGTAATATGTACCATTAAAGTGTACTAATTACTAATATTCAGGCTATGTCATTTGGTTCTAAGTTTAACTTTGGCGCCGAAAACCTGTGCCATGATATGAATCTCAGATGGATTGTAATCAAGTAAGTTTATCCACCGTATTGAATTTGTGTAACTGTGTATAATTTTTGTTCAAATTATTTCTTATTTCCTTTTTTGGTTTGTAATAATGCATGTTGTTTGCGTAATAGAACAACTACCCATCTTGCAAGGCCTAAAGCTACTATTTTTATTGTTGTAACCACTTTTAAAAATATTTACTTTCCATAAAATGTTCTATTTCATTTTATGCTCCTGATTTATCTTAGCTGTACTATGATTATCAAAAAAGCTTGATTACACTCTTCAAACCTTTTTGCTGTATCTGAAAAATTTTTTGTAACCCAAGCACAACCATAGACTGATAATACCACCAACATTCAGGTTAGAAAGAATAAGGAGAAGCAAATGTGCAAACCCAAGGTCCTTGCAACTGTTTTGTACCATAATCTTAATTTTCTTTTGTTTTTGATAACCTTTTAATTTAAATTAATGCTATATTTTCTATTTTAGTGTCTCGCATATACTCACATATTATTGCAAATTGGCGATTGTTGCAATAATACATCAGTACCTTTTCTTTTTGTTATAAGCTACATTCTGGTACTATTTTGCAACATCGATGAAACATGGAATTAGCCGATAAAGGTAAAAACAATAACCTTTTTTGGTACTTGAGTATTATTGCCAACTTAATTAATAACTCACTAAATTGGCAACCATATGTGCAATAAAATCTAAGAACCTACATTTTCTTCCATTGAAAAAGGTTACAACTTTTCGTGATACTTACGTATTAGAGTCACTGCAGCCAAAGTGGTACTTTTTTCACCAAAATTTGATTTTTTTCCTTATAAAACACATAAGAATCTGTTATTTTGATATCGTGGTGCAAATTTTGCTGCGGTGATGCCAATACATAAGTACCCTTTTCCTTTATTGGCAGATTCCATGTTTTTCCATTGTAACAAAAAAGTAGAAAAATGTAACTTTAGAAAATGACATTCAATGTAAACTGAGATTAACAGATTGTCAATATTGTGATTTTAAGTTAGAATTTCTATTTACGTATAATATTTTTTGTCATGCTTTTTTTTTTTTGTTCTGAGCTGCTTATGATAGTTTCATCAAAATCAAATCTTAATTTATCTATTTAAAGTAGCTTTTTGATTTGAATTAATAATATAATTTCAATATACTATATGTAAGGTTACTTTTATATATATTTTTTCTTTTTCAATTTTAAATAGTTAAGATTTTCAGTTATGTGCTTTTTTGTTGTTGTTCAGAACTGTTTATGGCAATTTTATCAAAGTTAGGATTTACTTTTTCTGTTTTAATAACCTTTTAATTTAAATTAATATTATAATTCCTATTTCAGTTCTGAACTAATACTCTATATTAGATGTATTACTGAGATGTTAGATAGTATTATATGAGGTATGGGTGCAATGCTAATTTAATTTTTTTTCTGTTGAATGCTTTCTAATATTTCTTATTCATGATAGCATTGAGTGAATCAGTTTATCATCATTCATTTTTTATTTCGGCTCATCTATTGCAGGTTATTTCACCCTTAGTTCCCATAGCAGAAATTCACTACTGCTATCACTTTTCTGTAATAATTTTTATTTATATTTACATTCATTCATATCTATTTACTTTGAAGCCAAATTGCAATTTGTTTAAAATTATTTCTAATGTGAACAATCATTTGAAAAAAAAAAATGTTTTTAATTTTTGGTTTCTATTTTATACAGGGTTTTACCCTCCCTAAAAAAATATTATAATTGCTATGATAGAAAATTTTTTGTTTTTAAAACTTAACCCGTGCGAAGAACGGGCATTTCAGCTAGTAATATAAAAATTATAAGAAATGTGACATATTTATGTAGTTATTATGGAAATGATAGACAATAACTCAAAAAATATTCCCTTAGTAAGTATTTCAGTTCATTTCCTAGAAATTAATATATATATATATATATATATATCACGTGATTTTGAATAATTTAAATGCTTACTTCTGGTAGAATTAGAACCCCCTTGCGGCTTTTCTAATTTTATGTAATTTATTGTAATTCGGCCTCTATGGTTATATACAAATTATTGCAATATTCAATAAAATAATTTAAAAAGGGGAGTTCTGATTTTAAATCTGCCATTTTAACGTGTACGGATACCTCAAGGTATCCGTCTACTTGCGTCAACTTTTTTTAAAAAAGAGTGGAGATATGGGGAATTTTTTGTTGTATTTATATTTGTTTAGTACATTGTAAGAAAAATATACTAAAATTAAAAAGAGAAAAAGAAATCATTATTACTAAAATGGGAAAAAATGGGTAAAAATTGACAAAAAATAACATAAACGGAGCCCATTCTGTACCAAAAGTTTACGAACAAATTTTCCATTTTCAATTCTGAGGAGTTGCTATGTTATTCATTATTAAAATGCCTTTCAAGATAAGAGATATTTTAATTTTTACAAAAACTAGAGCACTTTATTTTAGTTATTATACGAAATTACTTAAAATATCAGTGATTATATTAACATAAGGA
>BMAO01014552.1:0-23279 GCA_019973975.1 Trichonephila clavata | reverse complement strand
TATCTTCGTCAATATTCTAGATATCTCGAAAAAAAGATTTTTTTCCCCCGACGAATGAAGCTTGTTTTCATAAAAATTTCAAACGATTCGAGGAACAAAAATTTGATAATTACTTTCAAGTTATACTCACAAAACAAAGAAATAAATTAGGCGTAATAAGCTTTTTTTTTTAAATTTAAAATAAGGGTTTTTATATATATATATAACAGAAATTTTATTATTTCAAATAAAAACGGACATTGAGATTTTTAAAAAAAGGAACACGTTTTTATTTATAGATATTTTTTATTTTATAGTTAATATTTTACATTTAAAGGAATTTTTATCTTGCATTATATATGCTAATTGCATTAGCGTATAATTGTTATTTTAGTATAATTCAAATCATAAAAAAGACCTTTTTTCGAAAATTAGGTTTCACACACATAGTTTGATTCCAAATCTAAATTATAAATTAGTTAAAATTCAGAAGTATGGGATAAAATACAATATAAAACAATTTAAGCAACCCATTCTTTCTCTAAATGGGAAGGGTCATTGAATTTTTCTCATTTTTTACAAATATCATAAAAATAAGAACATAATACAAATCTCAGATCTACCGTAGACTAATTTTAATGTAACTTTAAATATTTAACAACGATCTAGCAGTTTCATTAATTTCTTTTAAAGTTTTGTTAGTGAAGACCAAAAAAACACAGAAATTTACTTAAGAAGAGGTTAAAATTTAAAGTGTAAGCACATACCTTGCATGTAGTAATAAATGTTTATTTACTTTGGGGTTAAAAAACAAAGAAATTTAAAATTAACTATTATTTAACCATATACGGGCAACATGAAACTGAAGTAATTTCATCAAGAGTCTGCGTTTTAAGAAAGAATTTATAAACATATTTTTCTTACTTTAGGTTTTAATTTGATCTTACTTAAGTTTAGGGTTTGATAACAGTTTGCTTATAATACGTCTTTTGCTAAAAGAAGTAAAATGGACATATTTTGACAATGAAAACAAAATGAGAAACAAAATTTTCATATATAAACAACGGATTTTCTTGCAATCGCTAAATGCATTTAATACTTATGGTTAAATGTTAAATACCTATGCACTATGAAATGTCTACGGACATGCCAACACAAAAATGAAAACCAAAACAACTAACAAATGTACAACGTTTATCAAGTAATGAATTATCAGAAAAGTTGTAAGTACGCAAATATATATAGACACACTTCGAATTTATCTTTAATTGATGAACTTTTTCACTAACCATACTTAGAAATGATGAATTTCTAAACATTGAAATGCTTATGCATATCAAATAGTATTCAAAATTTAAAGCTTCACGTAAAAGTAAGAATCAAATATAGCTAATTTCAGTGTTAATTTTTTTGCCTTGTCTTTAAAAACTATGAAAGTATGTCAGAAAGTAAAAGTTACGAAAAAAAATACAGTTTACAAAAAAGTTTCTTTTTTGATTTATTATCAATTAATGTTTCGATTCCGAATGATATACCTCTATTCCCCTGATGTTGAAAGAGTTACTATAGTGGGAAAAGTCAAGTGAAGAAGTTTTTTTTTTAATTAATCAAAACAGTAATATATATTTAATAAATAAATAAATTACTGTTGAATTAATAGATTTGATTTCAGAAGCTATTCAAATCGCGATACAGGATCCTCCCACATTATCCACATTTATATAATTCGCGTGTGGTCGTCACTGCTTCCTTAATTTTTTCTCTTAATACGGACAAAGGACAGGTGGAATGTAAAAAATTTCGATTACGATTATAAGAATAATGAAGGAACTCCATGTACTACAAAAGTGTCCCATCATCCTCTTATTAAAAAAATAGAAGTTATTTTAAGTATTTAATTTTTATATATGCGTAGTTATTCCACCATTCAACAACTGTTATTCATATTTTGATTAATCATAAGTTGTTTTAACACTAGTTTTTTCTGGCTTGATTCTTCATAAATTACATTAAAAAAATTCAAGATACACAACATACTTTATAAAAAAGTATACATACCAAAAATTAAAAATATTGAATTTTTTGAGGGTATTGAAAAAATATTGAGAATAACAAATCCGAGAAAAGTTCAAGTTAGTTAAAAAAGGTATGAAACTTTTTTTATATATGGCTTAACTAAATATAAAGATTTGACAGTTCTGTAAATTGTAACAGGTCTAAAAATACTTCTGAATGAATTTTGGAAGAAAAAAATAATTATTGAAAGAAATTACTTTAAATAAGTTATGGTTTTATCGCATGTCCATATACTTGTTCTCCTTATTATAACTTCATTTCAGAGAAGTCTAAGAAATTCTTTAAGTGTATTCAAATAAACCATAAACTGAAATGTATTAATATATAGAAGTATAATATAATCAAATGGTTATTATACAGATAATTTATTGTCTAACTTCTCTCAAGATAATTGCACACACAACTTTTATTCCTACATAATATAATAAAAACAGTTCTGTAATAAAATTTATATATTCACAAACTACGTACACAGTACGGTGTATTTAAGAAACACACTCGACAGTTCCCAGATAATCATAAATATGAGCTAGTAAAATAACAAGTGAAACTTACAAAAAGCGTGTTAAAAATTAAAATTTTCGACGATTTTACAGAAGCTTAAAAGAAATCTGCATTCTACGAAGTCATTTTTGCAATTTATAGTTCAGTTCACAATAAAATGCAAACATCATTATGACTCATTTGGTTTTATTTAAATATTCCATTGGAAATTCGACTATCCGAATATTTTCATAGTTCAAGGTAGCCTAGTCTCGCTCCGCTTGAAATACTGCATAGCATGAAATTGGCGCTATATATAATGTCACAACTGTCACAAGTGATTTGCTGAAATTGTGACAAACAGTTCTTATACAGATTTTTACAACTATTTCATAAATTAGGGTAGATTACTGATAATAAACTGCAGTATAACATACAAATACAAAAGGGAAGCGTTAGTGAAACTCCATTATACTGAATGTCATCGGCAATACGGTATCAAAGTTTGAGTTCCCCTCCCAGTGCAATCATATGTTACTGATTTTAGTTTTAAATTGAACGGGTAATTATAATTTAAAAATCACTCGAGAACACTTTTAAATTTTGATGGCTCAATGTAAAGCGAATAATGTGTTTTAACCACACGAATTTATATTATTAAGATAACATTTTAAGGAAAAAACTCAGGCACACAGAGAGGATTCCGTTTAGATTCTTGAAAAAAAATCCATGTTTTTCCTAATCTTTTTGTCACATTCTTTTTAATCTATCTCTCATACATTACTTTCTTAACATATAGCAATAATCACAGCTTAAAATACAATCAAGCAACAACAAACGCGTTTTTTCAAAATAAAAAATAATAAAATAATTACTCATTTATCTATTATTTCGAAAATTACTTTGAATTATTATAAAAGTCTCTTCTAAAAATTGAGATTTTTTTAAAAATGTGATTTCAGTATAAACTTTCTTTAATAAACAATTGAAATTTTGATCTGAAATGCAGTGCTGTTTGTTCTAATACCTTCTAACAGAAATCGAGCTCTATCAATTTATTTGATCATTGAACCATCAAATTCAAGAGACCAGAAATGAATGGTTTTTCAAACTGCTATCCCTATATTTTCCTTTCCTTAGCTTCTTAAGGTTTAATATCGCTTTCATGCTGCTTTGGCAGTCCCATTCGACTAATTTTTAGAGTAACGAAAAAAGGTATTTGTGCAATTACTTTCGTGAAATTCCTTACTTTTTTGCAAGAATTCTTAAAAATCTACTAAATCTTTATATTTTTAGAAGTTTTTCCAGTTATTTAAATCACAAATGATTATTTTATGTGTCTCACCTCTGCCTATAAAACAAAATTTAACAGTCACTAAAAGAACCATGCATTTTTAAAAAATATAACTAGAAGGCTAGAAATTAAAGTAGCAATTCATTCATTATCAGGAGGGAAATTTTTGGCCCAAAAACATTTACTTTCTTAGTTTTCAAAATGTGCATCTCTGTCATTAACTCTTTGACTTTTTTTTTTTTTTTACAGTTGTATCCAAAAAGGCGCATGAGGCACATTCAAATGAAAAAGTTTTAAGACTTAAGTTTTTTGAAGGGGAAAGAGTATTTTACACTTAAAAGTCGATTAAACATACATCAGTAAATGTTAAATGCTTTGCTTTTATCAAGATAATTTAATATAGATATAAATTTCTTAATTTTTTTTCAAATGTAAAATCGAATTGAACATCCTTTTATTCTACGATTAATATATCCAGTAAAATTTGCTACAATGAAAATTTTTGCAAGATGAGAATAAGAGAAAAAAAAAATTCGTAAAACAAATTATAATAAATCCAATGAATTTATTACCTCTCACTCCAAAAAAAACCTTTACAAATCAATTTAAAATGAATTGTATTTTTTCAAAAATTAGTCCATATTTTTATTTATAATTTTATATCAGTCATATTAACACGATTACTCAAAAAAACATTATCTGTGATTGAAAATGATCAAGAAGCGAGCCAGTCCCCCACCCCTCTATTAATAGTGTTTACAGAATATATATATATCTTTCATGTTATTTATGAAAATATATTTAATAGTAATTCATGTATTGTTTTTAGAAATTAGAGCTATAACATTCAAAATGCTTAAAAATTAAGTAATTGCTATTTTTAAAACTTTAAAATCGATTTACATATTCACAAAACTTCCAGGTTGTCCCTTCTAACGAATTTTTCAACATTCTCGACATTTTCCTGAAATTTTCAGAGCATTAATTCTGGATTCTAGACTTTCGAACTGCATCACTCAATATATGTAATAAAATAAGCAGACAATTATCAAGCGTTTATCTAGATGATCTTATATTTCTGTTCAAATACCTTGGGAGTAAATTTAAACTGACATATGACTTGTACCTGGCACATTTTCTTTATAGAGAGAACTTGGCTGTTGCAGTTTGGGATTTGTTAGAGGAAAAATTACTACTGGGTGGAAATGAATTTCGCTTATTTTTGTATTAATTGGAGGAAAAAATATTTGAGTTCATGAGAGATGAAACAATTCTCAGTAAGGGGTGAAAGGAAAAGTGAGTTCTTTATGATAGGATGGCTAAAGATGAAAATTATACCTCGTGTCAGAATAACTCTGTTTTGTCATAGCATTATAGCATTACCATTGCCACAAATACAAAGGATTCGTTATATTCACTGTTGTTTTGTAATAAAATTTCACAATAGAATAGAACTAATACATAACCATTTATTAATCGACTTACCCCATTAAAAATGTTACTTTCCTGATCTAATTCATTAAACTGGCATTCTAAGTTACATCATTTTAATTTCTAGATGTTCCACGAAAAGTACAAAAAAGAGCTATACTTGCTAATTTTGATGCCAATGGCAGAATTTGTTTTTACTTAATTTTCTTGTAAAATAGAAAATGTTCGGAGGATATCTGTATAATTCTGTTAGTGTGGGGAAAAGAGTTCTTTTTGAGTATTAATTACCATTTCTTTAACCTAGTTTTTTTTATGCTCACCGAAGCCTGATAAAATTACCACATTTGATTGCTTACTTTTTCTCCATATTTTTTATATTTGAATGTTATTTATGTTTTATCTTTCATAAGTTAATCTCTTTGGTGTTTTAACTTTGAACTAAATTTCAGCAATGTATTTATTACTAATATTTTGCTTTAAAGTAGATTTCTTTCAGATATGATATAATAATATTGATACCGATTATTGGACATTATAGGATTGATATTGATTGCTTTTTTTTCTCTATCTACACAAAAACTCGGAGTTTTTTTTTTTTCTTCTCTTTTTATTCTTATTAGGTTTTAATAGCTTAAGAATTATTTTTGAGAGCCCCTGTTTTTTTTTATAAGAAAACATTCTATATATATACTAGGATTTGATTGCACTTTTGCAATCTGGTATTTCGATTTCATAACCCAATTTTACATTTCGAATTTATTGGCTTGGCAAGAAGTTGAAAAGAGTTGAAAAATAGTACATTGCGGTCGCGGAGAATAAAATCCAAATTTTATCAGAAAAAAAAATTTAAATTACGATTTGAAAAGCATTTTGATTTTTTACTCTCATAATATCCACTTAGAAATAATGAAACTGAAATTTGAATTTGGAATCTTATAAACTTTATGCTTCTCTCAGTTAAGCTATTTAACATGATGTTCAAAATTTACATACACACATGATTTTTTTATTAACAAATATAATTTCAGACAAATGCAGAGGCAAGAAGTAATTTTTGAAATTTTAAATTTCTCAAAAAGTATCCATTGAAAAATGCAAATGTTTATCAAAATTTAAGCAATTGGATAATTAATGTAAGCAAAGAGAAGTTAAAAGCGTCTACTAATCATTTTAATAATTTAGTTTGGTTGAAAAGATTTGCATAAGAGCCAAATTTTGTGCTAATAACTCTCAAGAGGTATTTTTCTACAGAAACACAGATTAATTGAAGAGTTAGATGAGATGCTAAGCAATATTTATAATTTGATAAAAACTTCCTTTAGATTGAAATCAACGAATCGAAATAAAAAATTATTATGATTAATAACGTACTACATATAAGGAATAATAAATAAATAAATAAAATAAAAAATGACTAATTTATGATTTTATTCAATGACTTTAAAATGTCATAAGTTAAATAGGGTTACTAAACATTAAAACCATAAACACAACATTATTATCAAATACGGTGCTCGTTTAAAGGATCATTTAGATTTGTTTTTTATTTAAAAAAAAATTCCTTAATCTAAATAAAAATGTAACGTAAGTTTTTAACTATAGATAATTTGATAGTTTTATTCATAAAGATAATTTGAAATTATAATATTAGGAAAAAATGAAATTATAAGTACAGATAACTTTATTACCACTAAAATTTCTATTACACATTCAATATAAATTATAACAATTACAGGATTAAAATTTAATGCTGATTATGGTTATTTCTCAAGCCACAATCAGATTCTACAGTAAAAACTTTTCAGATCACTGCATCAAGGTATTGACAAGAAATTCTTATTGATATTGATATAGCAAGTATATATCTACTGAAGAGATGATGTAGGAATATTACGCATGCTTTCATATTAATCAAGTATAAAAATGTTACAATGCTTAAACACCAAACAGATATGTAAAATTGTTGTTAATTTAAATTGAAAATTCTGGACAATTTTCTTTATACTGTGTTTTAAAATTTGCTATCAAAATTTTAAAAAATAATGGAATTTGTGTTCTATATACATATTAAAGGAAACATATCCATATAATATCAAATTACAATTCATAATGTTTAGAAAATTTAAGAAATAAAAATTGTTTAATTATTTTTACAATTGGAGAAGGGGAGAACGGAGCGGGGGGGGGGGGGGTAAAAGAAATGAATTACTTAAATTTATCACGCAAAATAAACATAAAAAATTAGCGTAAAAATAAAAACATTTATGAATTTAAACAAGAAAATTTTCTCTGTCCTCTCTCTCTTATGATCAAACGAAAAGTCCGAAAATATTGGAAAACTATGATGAATAATACAAAAAAATAACATACAAAAAAATTAGAATTCCATCTTTAAACTTATTTAAATTTTTAAAAAATATCAATTCACAAGGCACTGCATTCAAAATTATTATTTTTAACGCTCGTATTTTCAAAAAATAATTTTGAAAAGTTTGTAAACAATTTTTGTAACTACAAATTTAAAAAGTCTAATGAAATTTCTACAACTTGTAAGTTTTGTGTGTACGATGTTTACGCAATTAAAATAAATGATTGAAAAGAATATTTGACTTACTGTCGTTGGCAATGGAGATAAATACTCTGGTCTCAAATACTGGGTTGCTGATGACAACATGTTTACCCACGCACAATCCAGAATTGTCACTATTAGTAAAAGTCAACGACACAAAAAGGAAACAGGTCACAAATAGTTCCAAAATAATGTGAAAAAATTTTCACGGTTATCCACGGCCTCGAATCATGACGCTAATACAACTTTCAAAATACGGACACCTAGAATCTCACTCAGCATCTCTTAGGATAATACCAGACGGGCGGCTGTTTTCCTTTACCAGGTTTTCTCTAGGGTTGCTTTGTGATGTAAGTCGCCAAAATATTTTTGGCGACGAAATCAACTTTTAAACCACGCCAATGCTATCTTGTTTATCGTTCTGTTTAGTTCTGGATTCCCTTACCGCTTTTCCTTAATATGAAATCTGAATATGTATACTTGTTTTCTCATTAATATTTGTTAATTTAGCTCAGATAACTCAGATTGCAATAAATATAACGATGTTGAATATTTCGAGACGCTTATTAATTATTTTGGTTGAAATATCTTTCGATATATTTATTCTATTGTAGCAATATTCTGTCTAAAGCAAAAAGAAGCGTTTCGAAGAAGTCTGGCAACGAATACCATGATTTATGGATACATATTTACTTTTGACCTCACTTCATATTGTCTTTGTTAGCGACGGACAGCACCCACTTTGACGAAATTGTATCCCCTTCTCCTATTTTAAATAATAACATCAAGTACAAAAAAAAAAAGTATTATTATCATAAAATTAGAGGGTAAATTAGTATTAAAAATTAGTATTAAAAATGTAATAGTTTGAGAGAAATGGATGATTGTGTGCTTAGTTTGTGTGAGTATATAAATTTGTATATTATTCAATAATAATGTTTTCATTCTGAAAAGAAGAAAGTAATTTAAAATTTTTCAACCATTTCTTTTTTTATCAAAGTTAAATCAGGAGAATTATCGTTTTCTGTGGAAAAAGTATTTAAACATTTTTCTTTTTCATTATTTAAAATATTTTTACATTATTTTGAATTTAACAGAAATTAAAAAAAACATTTACATTCCGTAAAGTATTATGTTACATATTAGACATTTAAATCGCAGAAAAATGAAAGACTATACTTTCAGGCGCTACATGCTACAAACTGTTATTTTCAGTTTAAAATGTTGTGATGAAATTGTAAAACAGAACTTGAAACGTAGACGCCAAAAAAGCGATAAACTACAGATTATGGTTATGTTTAGTTGAAGAAAGTCTAGCCTGCTTACTGTCTTTCCGCCAATGGGAAGGCTTCAATAAGCGTTCCTGGGTCGGTGATTGGGTCATGACGTGTTGGTCATTAATTGCAAAGGCGGCTAGTAGGATGGGGGCGTAGACTAATGATTTGGCGAGTAGCCAGTTGTCAAAGTTTACAATGCATCCATCAAGAACCTGTCATACTGCCAATCACGTTGATTTATGTCAGCTTTTCCTGTCAGGGTGTTGCAGGGGAATGAATCCAAATTGAGATGGTTCAATAAAACAACTGGGAGAGTATCAATATATTTTGTGATTCCATTTTTCTCCTAGAAGAGTTCCAATATTTCATGAGAGAATGTTTGAATGATGTAATATTCAGAAAATGTATGAATATCCTTTGTGTTTTACTTTTTGTGTAAAATTGTTTTCTTTATTTATTTTCAAATAACAACAATGTAATTTCAAATGGAGGTTAACTATGATCAGTTTTCTTCTCAAATTGTTTTTGATTGATAAATTTTTCATTCAAAAACTTTTGTAAAAACATGACTTTTTCAAAAATTGATTGAAATTTTCTCCTTATTAAACTAAATTTTTCTAACCGCCCAAAATATTCAAACAAATTAGACTGAACAGATCAACAATTTGACTATTTGAAATAGTTCTGAGTGAAATGTGAAAGGTATTCTTTTCACACAAGCAAAAAACATTATTATTATCCCCCCAAAAAAACTTTTTTCCTCCACTTACAGATACATTTCTTCATATAATATATAAAAACGATTCCGATGGTAGTTTTAAATCTTCAATCGATCAATTTTTGAAATCGACGAGCTTTTAAAAAGCAGCTGGCATTGGAAGTAGGAAAAAATCAGTATTCGAAATTTCATCAGCTATTTGGAAACATTTTTTTCATTTTTTTGGTATAGAGAATTTTTGTGAAAAAAATCTAATGTGGCAAAAACTGCATAATTTCAATAGTTTTGAAGTGCATGAGACATTTAATATAATTTAATCCGATTTCGTAGATCAAAACATCCTATTTTCGGTTTCCTTCAACTGAAATCCTAAGAGCTGAATAAAGTGTTGTGCTGCCATCTATTGAAGGCACATAAAACCAATGCACAGTGGTGCTGTCACCTTTGATATGTTAGTGACTTTTATCTGTGGTTAAGTATTTCGAATACCATAGACCTATAAATCAACTGTTTATCGTTAATTTCGTAATAGGGTGTCCTTTGCATTTTCATTGTTAAAGTTCAATTTCACTGATGGTAAAAAAAATGGTGAAACGTCACGGCTGTTATGAAATACGTAGTTATCTGTAGGCAAACTTCTCAAATAGTATTTATTCATCGAGAAGTAAAAAAATAACTTTCATAACTGCTACAAAATTATCTATACTCTCAAAAATTATTTTAAATGAGTCTTTTTATCAGTGTGATCATGAGACATCAATAAAGCATTGTTTGTCGTGGAAAATTTTAAATTAAAACTAATTCTAAGACATCACATTACTTCTTTCGGATCTTTTACAAGTTGGCAGCAACATAGGCTTAGGACAGTGCGAAGTATTCCTGAAGTGCATAGAGATTGCTACCTAAGCTCAGGGAAGGGAACCAACCCCTGAGGAAGAAGGGGAGATCACGAAAACTGATAATGTTTGTCTTGTAAGAACTGCTGTTATTTGTGTTTTTGTTTCGTTTTGTAAAGGTTGAACCATTAGCTTGTTACCCCTTTGAACTGAGTTTTATAAAAGATTTTTTTTCTAGAAATTAATCTAATTTATGAATTAATAAAGAATCAAAATATGTCTAAGACTATTGTGAAGTTGTATCCTAATATTTGATAGAGCGAATCTTCAGAGGCACAGGACAAACAACCCGCGATCCATCGACCACAAATTCGTGACCATAACCATTAGGATACCGCGGTCACACCTCAAAAAGGAAATTTCAACACCCTGAAGGAATGCTTTTAAAATAAATTCATATAGTTTTCTAAGAATTTCATTTTTTTTTAAAGATACTTTAATGTCCCATTTAATTTAATTCGGAAGGAATTTTTATTGGGTTATCGCCTACCAGTGTTAAGCAAATTAGTCAAATTTAGATAGAAAATATTTCTGATAGTTAAATTAACTTGTGTGTACGTGTGGGGTAGGGATATAATCTCTGAACACAATATAATGTTTCCTTAAAAAGTGATTATCCTTAAAATAATTTTTAATTTAAAATTTTTTTGTAGTAGTTTTCTTCTTTAAAGCGAATCACTTCACAAAAATCGATAAAAAATTGAATTTTTTATTGGGGAAAAACGATCATTCCATTTGCTTCTAATGCTTTTTAAATTTTAGTTCTCGTTAAATTTAAAGTATTTTAGCAATCCAAGTACAGAACCAGTGTGCATTAATTATTAGTAAACATTTATATTGTTTTAATCGTAACTTCTCAAAAGCGTATACTTCGTCGCAAAACAAATATTTTTGGGGAAAAAATATTTACCTTATAATTTTAAAACTTCCCTCAGACTTTTATACCATACAAGTAAATATTTTAAAGGGAGATTATTTGTCAAGAAAATGTATTTAAATTTTTTTATTTTTCACAATGTTGATGAATTTTTAGCATTTTGTAACCTTCCGCGTGTTATTTTAAAAAGAAACCCAAACAAACAGATTAAGTTGTTTTTTGAAAAATACTGTCATTAAAATAATAAAAATATAATAAATGCATCCAAAAAATTGGTGACAGTACGATCACTTAATTTCTTCAAAGTGTTTCTTAAAGTTAGTCAATTTTAAAACTACAGATATAAGGAAAATGCTGTGTTAAGTAACCACTTAGCGAATAAAATTAGTCAGCCAATTAGTATTGTGGTACAAATGACAACAAAAAAAGAATGTATTTTGGACATTAAAAAATGTGTTGATGGCTAAAAAAATTAAAAAAGGGGTTTAAATAGAAATGAATAATGATAGTATAATGAAATGTTGAGATCTCTATACCCTACATAGCTCTATCTTGGTGTGTGTTCTGTTTAATCTTCAACATATGTCAATCTTAACTTAAAGAAATATCTTCTTAGAAAGTCCTGAAACACTAATCCTTCTCACAGATAAAAGCAAAGAAAATATTTACATGTGGTACACACCCTGTAATAATATTAACCCTTTTCCCTTGCAAAGTGTGTGTGTGGTCCTATTAGAGGGACAAGCGTGAAACATCAAATCCGGTTTGTTTATTATCCTGTTACTCCTCTTCATTAGAATCCGTTTAAGACCCTTAGAGTTTGTGTGTGATCCGGTTGAATCCCGCAGTGATTCCCATGACTCACAAACAAACTCGAAGAGATTAACTCTTTATTTGTTGTTGATCGATTGTCGGGATGTTTCTGAAGATTTTATATCTTCAGAGAGCCGTTTGCCTTATCATTGTCCAAAGTGTTGCAGCCAAACATTCAAAACATACTAATCTTCTCAATCATTCAAAGTAAATACTGTTAATACTGTGCCTTAAGCTTTTCTCGTGGGAAAAAGGGACGCTTGAAAAAGTATTTCCTGTTAGTCCTACTCGGTACCCTTGTATCACATGTGATACAAAAGTTTCATAATTTTTTGTGAAGGCTGAACAGCAAAAACAAATTTAGGACCGGTCGTATCACAGGAGATACTAAGTGAAATACTTCATATAATTTCTTCCTTATCAACACATGCATACCCGTTCATGAGAGCGATTTCTAGTGGCATCTCTGAATCAAAACAAGATGTGAGCACGTCTTCGAAGTAAGTATTTTTTTCTTATGTAAGACTACACACATGTTAAACTATTTTTAAAATATGCTTTTTTCTTTGTGTATGTACACTTTACTAGTTAACAGCAAAAAAAAATTTTTTTAGTGAAATATTAAAGCATAATGACTTGCGAAATTTGTTTGTATCACTTGTGATACAATAAGACCCAATCACTTATGAACATACTTTTTAGGTCAATTTTGTTTTAATTTTTAGTTATGTTTTTTTTGGGGGGATTTGAAGATCGATATAAGTATTTCTTGAGTTAAAATCTTTAGTTGAAGTGTTTGCTTTTCATTTTTACCTATTTCTTTCTGATAAATTTTTATTTAATAAATATTTTTTTAATGAAATATTTGACACCAGATGAAATTTTAGAACTGATGAATTGCGATGATTCTGATTTGAGGTCAATTTGAGGAATGAGAAGTGCTCGGCCTGAACAACAGTACAATGTACAGAATGCAAGGTTTTTCTATGCTTTACAACTACTAGAAATGGTTTCAAGGCATTTCACGAATAAAAAATAATGTTATTGTAATAATACTGCTAATATGTACCTAAAACGCCAATAAAACTTAATTTCATGTTGAATTTATGAATTGTATGTATTGTGTGATTAAAGACTAAGATTAAATTAATTACTTCAATCTTGCTTAGTACTGAAAAAAATTCTGATTGTAGTGTCCGGTTCCTGATGCATCACATGTAATACACCCCCTCCCCCTCCCATCTTCTAAAAGTTAAAAAAAAAAAAAATTCCACTTTTCTTCATAGAGTGATCAAAACAACTATTTAAGTAACTCTTACAAAAAATATCAAGCTTTTATTTTTGTCTCAGGTCTGAGGAGATTATGCTTTTGCTCTGATGTAAACTGTCTTGTTTGATGAAAAAAAGAGAAGGCATTATCTTCATACAAGTAGATTTTTAAGGATTACTTTTTAAATAAGGAAGAAATGCTTCCAAACCTCAGTATAAAGTTTTTTAAGGTTACCTTTTAAAGAAAATATAACTTTTGTAAATAAATTATTTAAAGTTGCAGTTTTAAATACCAGTAACTTAGTGTAAATATTGACCAGTATTAAAACACTAATCAAATAATGTGCAAAAAAAAAATCATGCAACTACTTCTAACCAAAATTGATTACATTGATATAGTCAGATGTTCAATAGTATGGTATTCCTTATATTGCTTATATGCACGTAATTTATGAAAATTTATTTTTTAATCCTAAATGTAAAGATTATTTTTTTCATTCAAGGTTTTCAGAAAAAGTCTTTTTTGTCTGACCCTAGCCGTCGTAATAGTCCTCCGTCAGCTTACTCCAATTACACTTACTCATTTTTAACGTTATCCAGCTATGTGTTGGGTGATCTTTCTTTAGCGTTCCATCGATTCTTGAAAAAGTTATCTTTTTAGATCGAAATAAGTCATTATATTTAAATATGGGACCCAACTATCAAATGCGGGATGTTTTAGCTATTTTAACAATGTTGGGTGATTTTTTTCTTACTATTTCTAAATAAAAAACTAAAATGTTTATACACATATACAGCAATATTTGTCTAAAAAGCTTTACCTTATTCTAGTTTCAATGTCTCCACTTAAGTGCTACGCTTACCGAAAAAAAAATTTTTTTAACTCTCTCTCTCTCTAATTTATGTAAATATAATTTATACCAAGACAACATAAGGAATTACATCAGCAGCATAAGGAATTATTGCAGTTTAGAGGAGTACTGAAACGTGAAACCATTGAATCTTGTTATATTATTACTGCAATAAGTTTTTAAGTCTGCTTATGCCAAGAATTTTAATGAAATTTTTAAAAAATATGTGTTGAATATTCCTTTATAAAATTAATATTTGCCATTTTTGAGGATTATTAGATTAGAATAAAGATATACCACGCGGTCCAAAGAGTCAAAACACTTTGCCAGAAAGAAAACTTGGCAATAAAATGCCCTTATGGTTGAAACACATACTTCTGTATGTATCACACCGTGTCTTTTAAATTGAAAATAGAGCAATATATATATATATATATATATATATGTACACAAAAAATAGTTATAAATCTAAGATAAGTATAGTCATGATAGAATAGTCTTAGCCCCAGAGCAAACTCCTGATAGAGTAAATATATATACATATATATATTGTCAGTAATACTTTCACTATATCGGCTAGCTCCATATTACGAACCTCTTTGTTGTGAACTTTTTCCTGGAACCAAGAACATATCAAGGTTTTATTCAGAAAATAACCTCCCTATATATATATATATATATATATATATATAAAGCGAAGTGCATTTTCTATATAACGAATTTTGTGTCCTAACATTTAATTTTTTTCTCTCTATTTTTGAAGTATTTCTGGACATTTCAAGTTATTCTCTCTTTTAACACAGTTTATGGTGATCATAAATCTTGAACTGGTTTTGTTAGGTGCCTAACTCACCACTAGCAATATAATTCTAGTCATTTCATTCAAGAAGTGCAACCTTTATAACCCTCATTGTCCAGTTCATTTGAAACTTCTTCTTTCACCCTCAGTGGAGTTGTCTCGTGTCCTTCAACTGGTCTCCGTTCATTTATTATGTTGATTAGTCATACTGGTAACTATGTTTCTTGTAGCTCGAAAATATCAAAATGTTTGAGTCTCAAACAAAAAAAAATTTAATTCTTCTGGAAGTGGGCATAGGCGTTATGCGAAAGGATATTGCTTTAAAATTTTGTTTTCTTCCAAACAACTTATCAAATATTATAAAAAAATCGAGTTAAGTTAAAAAATTATGATTCATCGAATTCTTGTTCAGAATGCTTAAGAAAATGTGTCTATGAAGATGACGACTATGTAGTTTTGAAGTGGATGCTCAAAATGCAAGATAAAAATGCCCCAATGACTAAACCCTTCGTAATAGAGAAAGCTCTTCAATTTCCGAAGGCAATGGGATACGACCAATTTCTAGGTGGCAATGGATGACAGGAAAATTTTTAGAAAAGACACGATTAAATATGCCTGAAGGGATTTTGGGTGCATTGCAAAGATGTAAGGCGTATTGTGAAACAAAGCATTTTTCTAAACAAAAAAACTCAAGCAAAATTAGCAGATTTTTTGAGTAATTAAATTTATGAACGTATGTGGTAATGTTTGCTTAAAACAGCTTGTATGCTTAATTTGAAAAAATTGCTTTAAAATCATAGTTTTATTAAATTTTTTCTTATGTTAACCTCGACCTTATCCTAGACTTCTTTTTTTTTTTTTAATGTAAGATAATAAATGATATTTTTCAAAATGTGTAATATTATTTTTTATATTATTTTATGAATTAAATTTTTTTATTGTTTATAAATTTATTAAAATGAAACTCTAATCAGTGATTCCCATGATGAGTATGAATATTAACGTCACTTTCAGCTACACGAGGGGGGACGGTCGCGTATGACATGGTCAGTGACGCAGACACCTAGCGCCCCCCCCCCTACCACCCACCCAACGGAGGACGTTTGAGCTCTCGACAGATTTTACGTGCATCGCTCCCCTACACGGCGGGTCTTCAGTGGTACTGGGATAGAACTCATAACATGCTAGCCACGATCCGATGCCTAGACCACTCGGCTACCGCGGCCACCAGTGATTCCCAAAGGGGTCTATGACGACCTCCAAGGGGTCTACGTAAGCCAAAAATTAATTTGGGGGTCCATGAGTTGTTAGTGGAGGTCTATGATAGTGGCTCTTATTAAACTAGATCGTGACTTTAATTTTTTAAGAAAATTTGTAATCAAGTGGAAACCAAATTTTACCTATTTAACAGATTTACTTACTAAATTTAATAAGGTTAATTTGCATTTACAAAGTGACAGTATAAATTTCATCAAAACAAGAACCATTTCAGTTTTTCTTTACTGAGTTAATCTAAAGAAGTATAATGCTGGAGGTCCTGAATTTTCTAAATTTGTCACAGACAATCTGTCAGGACGTTTTAACCTACGTTCAACATTTAAATCCTTTTGTTCAGATTTTGAAACCAGGTTTGAGAATGCTTTGACTATGGCAATACCACAGTAGGCAATGAATACATATCATCATATTGAAAAAAAAATGCCACATTACAGTAGGAACTAACTGATCGTAAT
Source organism: Trichonephila clavata (assembly GCA_019973975.1). Classification (NCBI taxonomy): domain Eukaryota; kingdom Metazoa; phylum Arthropoda; class Arachnida; order Araneae; family Nephilidae; genus Trichonephila; species Trichonephila clavata. Next base: position 6,214 of record BMAO01014552.1, on the reverse strand, counting down.
AAGCACTAACGAAGATCTTAATGTTTAGAAACGGATGCCAGCAATTTTGGCTTTAAAAAGTCAAACCTGTTATTTGTTCCGACTTATGGAATATCGTGAGGAAGTTTTTCATTGCTTTTTCAAGTGTGAAGGAGTTTCAGCGCGGTTGCAAACGCCAAAATAAATAAATAAATAATAATTATAATAATAATAAAGAAAGAAAAAGAACTGGACACACTACTAGCACTACTTTATGGTTAAACCAGACAAGGTGATACCAAATGTTGAAAATTTGATATTGTAGTGCTAGAGATTCATCCCTTCCATATAAATAATTTGTTGTCATTTAGTTAGTTTATTTACCTGTTTTATTTGTTAATTAACTTTCTATTTAATTAATTAACATGTGCTTTTTAAATTTTAAACCCTATACTTTATTACAGTTAGAAAAAAATTTAATTCTTTCAAAGTAGGAGTAGTAGTACCAGCTGTCAAAAAGATATTTAAGTTGATAAATTTGCAAAAATTCCATATTAATTAAGCAGGGGTCTACCCCAAACCGAAAAACATGGCAAGGGGTCTATGAGACAAAAAATTTTGGGAACCTCTGCTCTATATAACGAACTTTTTCGGGGGATTTAGCGATTTCTTTATATAGAGGTCCGACTGTATATATTTGAGAAATCCATTTACTTGTAAAGTACAGAAAACAAAGCAAAAACCTCTTTTTATACAAAATAAAATTTTTAAAAAAAATAGAAGTTAGCAATATTCTAAAACATGCTGTTTGAATCATAGTGAACTCTCGTCTTGCGTTTTTCTGAATACACTCCGAGATCGGGTTACAAGCAACTATAAGCAAGCTGCAATGTAACCAGAGGGTCGAACACTAGGGGAGCGTAAACGCTGCTCTAATGAAGTAAAATAAAGTATTCGTTTCGGTAAAGGTAAGGCCACACACAAAGAGAGGGATAGCGAGAAGAAATGTACAATGTGGTCTAAGCAGCTATTGTTGCTTGATAATGCGCGTGTCGCTTTCTTTTGGAACTTGTTCCAGCTGCATCGGATCATTCTTCACCTTTTATTTCGCTAGAAATATTGTTGTTAAATGGTAACTTTGATCTGTAGGGTTGTACGATTTTTTTAAAGGGTTTGCCGGTTTTCTATATGATTCTGTTTCTCGCCCATATTATTTGTTTTAGAGAAATTCAAACATTATTCAACAATAATCCGCATCAGCTTGTACGAAATTCTATTTTAGTTTCCAGTACCCTTACGAATTTATTGAAAATTGTCCTTCTCTCATGCGAGAAGTGAGTTAATGCTTATTAACGTTGCACTTATATATAAAGCAACACGAGTGACGGACTTGGTAATTTTGAATAGTGGTCAAATGACGATCTCATGTGTGAAAACACGGTTTAACACTAGAAAGACTGAAACTTAGTGTGTACCTATATTTCCCAAAAGCAGTCAAAATGACTGCATTGTAAAAGAATTACTAATGTATAAGTAAATTTGTTTAAAATTAATTTTTAATATTTTTAAAATATTATTTACAGCCATATAACAAGCTATAAGTAGATATTAACAATATAAAAAAATTTACTGCGCTTGGAAAAAAAATATATTCTAAAAAATTCTAAGAAATTGTGTCATTATATGCGTAAATGTTTTTCTAATTGATATTAAAAAGCAGTCAAAATTACTTCCTTGGGTAAGTGTTAAGGTATCCTACTACGTTCGGAACTGCTGTTTTGCAAAGGGGTATAAGTGGATAATTTTTATGATATTTAATTTCACTTAGATTAGAATACATGTATAAAATTGTTTTAAGAATATTATTATTGTAAAAAATTATGAAAAGGCAATATTTTGCCAAAAAAATGAGCTTAGAATTTCTATTTTCAAACCCTTATTATTTTTATGTAAAAAGCTTCTATAATAATAATATTTTGCTTATGTATAGCTCAGATCTCTGTGCAGAGTCTGAAGTAGGATTTTTGAAATATAAAACTTAGAAGTGGATTTATCCATATTTTCATACAACAGAGTGGAGACATTTTAAGAAAAAAAACCCTATAATTATTTCAATTGGTAGTAATTTAGAAAATACTGCGATTTTTTTTAAAACAAAAATCCTAGTTCAAACCCTCAGGAGAAATCTTTGCTTTATATAAGCAAAATATTGTTAATATACAAGCATTTTTCATAAAAGGAGAATGTTTTAAAAATAGTGAATTCTAAGTCAATTTTTTGCCAAAATATTGCATTTAAATATTTTTTTATAGTAACAATATTCTAAAAAAAATTTTATATGTATATTCTAAGCTAAGTGACACTAAATATTAAAAAAAATATATATTTTTGTACTTTTTTTGCAAAACCACGTTTTCGAACGTAGTCAAATACTTTAATTAAAATATGAACTAAAAAAGCAAGTTCAAATACTAGTAAAAAGAAAAAATTCCTTAAGTTATGTCTAAGAGAAAATATATTACTTTAAAAGTAATAATTTATGTTAAAACGCATGTTATATTACTTTCGCATTTTTAGTTAAGGGAAATATCTGATTATTCAATGTCTTGGATTACGAGAATCGCTTTTACCCTCTGTACCAAAGTACTCATGGACGGGATCTCGTGACAAGCTTTATTTCTACAGAGTCATGGGTTTAAGTCCCGGTGCCACTTGGAACTCGTAGTGAAGATGGATTGAAGTATGTTAAATCAATCGAGTTTCAAATCCCTCACGTTGGCGTGGGGGTGGGGAAATGTACCAGCTCGGGAATCAACCTCGTAACTTGACCATGGTTCAAATATAGAAGGTCCGTCGCCAATAGCCCTCGCATTGCATTGGAGCTCAACGTTAATAAATTCATATTCACTGCTTACTTCGGAGAACTGTGCTTTTGTGACAAAATTTGTCCCAATGCATTAAAAAAAATCAATACAATCAGCGTTCAGGTTAGCAATATTAAGTGGAAAATGTATCAAGGTTGGAGCTACAGATAAATTAACTTTAGTTTTAAAGATTTAGAGATCACACCTGATCTAGATCCTCTCCAAACTTCCACACTACACCAACGTAAGTACGAGATATTTCATGTGCATTAGCCATTCTACTCGATGGGTTTTCAGCAGTCCCAGGACGAGTCCCCAACATCGGACCCAAATTTGCAACTATAACCACTCGTCTTTCGTTGCCTCGTGTACAATCTTGAATCCTTCTTTCGAGTAAATGTCAAGTACGAAGTTAATTTGAATTTACTCACATGACTCGCTTATTTCAGGAGTTCTCACTGCGTAAGATTGCTTATGGCAATTGTTAATGCTATTAATACTTCTTCCTATATAAACATGAACATTGAATGTTTTATTTACAATTCAGTGAGTAAATCTCTTAGAGACTTACCTTCTTATGGAAATAATCTATATATAAAAAAAAATGGATTTATGTATTTTTAAAATCGCTTCACACTCCAACACCGTTCAACCGATCACTATGAAAATGGGCATGTTTATGTATTTTTTTATGGAGAATGTTTTTGTGCTACCCTCTTTGTTGCAGTTTTCCACCAGGTGGTGAGACGGCATATCAACTTCGGTACCGTTTAATAAATCGCCAAGTTGCCAACATGGTCGCCAAAAATGATACCAACTTGGCCCTATCGCCAACATTTTTATTGAATCACAATTATATAATAATATAAGGAACGGTGTTGCTTGCGAATATTACACAATTTTTACATAAAATAAATACAACAGAAAGTAATATTAACGTATTACACATCCAGATATAAAATTATTGACACTATTTTAAGCGTTCATTACACAAAATTTATAACAATGTGTTACTTTTGCTGAGCAGAGATCAGCTTAGGAAGGTGTTTTCAAAAATCGACCTACAAGAGAATTACGGGGTATTATAAGTAAAAAAAAAAAATCCTTTTTACCAGCTATTAGACCTTAAGGCTTAAACTAAAATATTTTTTTTTTTTTTTTGTTCAATTGAGATATGCAGAAAGCTTTTTTTTTTATTGTTTAATTTGAAATTCACTTAAAATTAACTCATTAAAAGCTTCTTTATCTTTCACAATTTGCATTGTTTAATTTTTCAATTCACCTGTGTGAAGAACGGGTACCCAGTTAACAATTTATATATTTCTAGCTTTCTTTCCCCCAAATATAGACAAGTTATAGTACCCTTGTATAGCAAGTTATTATATCAGGAATTCTTGGTTTAACTAATCTTGAAATATACGTTGCTACAACCATTAACATCTTAAGACTTTTTGGAGCCCCTCAGCCCAATATACGCGTTGCTAAATACTCGTACAAACAGTAACAGGTATCAAATAAATGTACAGGACTCACAATGTCATAAACCTAGACACCAACTTACTGACTACCGCCTTTCAACTAAATGAGCAATGATGGTGTTTGGTGGTAGGCTTAGGTCAAGACACGTACAACTCGACAGAATAATGCAGTCTGATTACTGTTTCCAGTTGACATATAATTTAAAAATTTCAGTTTTTCAAAGAATATGTCCGGGGATAACATTTGATGAACGAACTTATTCAGGTCGAGTCGAGAACGAGACGAATCCTTTTCCCTCTTCTGAGACCTGGGCCCAGTTGGCCCGAGTCTTAAAACATCCTTGGCTGCAACTCGTATTAGAAGGATCCAAATTCTCTAATCAATGCTCAAAATAATTATAAATGCGTCCTAAATCCCTCCATTGACTTAAATTCAGATTGTTCGTTATGTTAGGAAGTAACTCTGTTGCCAGGTCATCTTGGTATTACAATTCCTATCAGATGTCATTCCTTTTAATGAAAATATTTTAATTAATAGTATCCTACCTTAACTTACGTTTGCTTTTGCACAATCAGTGTATTTTTCTATTGCTTAACTCAGTGGCGCACGCAGGAATTTTTCAAGGGAGGGGGAGTCCAGGGTCGAAAGTCCCCCATTCTCGTATCATACTCGAATACGCCATCCAACATATCCTTTCGATTTTGTCGATTTTCGGGAATAAAAAACAGTAGAAAATTAATTAGTTAATAAATAATTAGCAGTAATTAATGAAATTAATTATTAATAACAAATACTTAATCGAGTTTTACGTACCATATACATAGGATTATAATCAATCGGAAAAAAAAATCAAGGGCTTTGAGGAGGTCCGGATCGCCAATCCCCCTTGTGTGCACCACTGGTTTAACTTATTGAAGCTTATCGCTAAGGAAAAAAGTTCCCAAACTAGTACTTAAAATACGTTCGACTGTTCTATGGACAAGGGAAAAGGGAGGGAGTATCCAAAGCCTTTGAGCACAACCCTTGACAACTAGTAGACAAATGTATTTTTTTTGTTCGTGAAAGACCCGAATAGAAAAAGCAGCTCCTGTATTGATTTATTTAAAAGTATTTTTTTTCTCTGAAGGCTTCTAAACTCACCTATGCTTAGATAGCTCATCACATTCATCAACAAGATCACCCACGAGCTCAAAGACAGGACATTAGCCAAAGCAAATCCCTTTTTCACAGTCTTTACTGGGAACTATTCCTCTGGCAGACGAAACCGCCCATTGTTCACATTTGCAACCCCAACTTATTTTTTTACAGTCGTTCATTGTGCGGTCAGGCGACGCTTGTCACCTCCCATTCCCTTCGAGTCAAATGCACACTTTTAGCCAAGAACACAGGTTCCGCCAGCGTGTCCCCTTGATTCTAGATGGATAATGACAACGTAAGGACAGCTTCCTTTATCGGATCGAGCAGGGTGGCCCACAAGACTCAATGGATACTTTCCATCGGTGGCCTCAGGGAAAGGATGGATTCGATTACCTGATGTCAGACTTCCCTGTCCTTTCTTCCCTCCTCCTCCCTTCTGTTTAAACTAGACTGGTTCTATGTTGAAACTTTTTTAATTCCATTTTTTTCTTTGAATTAAAAAGAGGTTTTAAGCTTAGAATTATTTTTTTTCAGTCAGAAAACTGTAACGTAGTATGGTACCTTGTATATTTCCTAGATACACTCGTTTACAATAATGATTCCCTATAAGAATATAAAATAACTGGGCAACTTTTTCAGTTTAGTGTAAAATGTATATTTCAACTTTATACAATGAAGTATAGGTGGCCTCTATAAAACTTATATACAACAACTATATCTTTTCTACTACGAAAATCTTTTTAATCACGCTTAGCACATCAATGCTTAAGTAAAAA
>BMAO01014551.1:0-19809 GCA_019973975.1 Trichonephila clavata | reverse complement strand
AATACTGAATTTGAATTACTTAATTTTCATTCACTTACCAAAACGATAAACTCCCTTAATAACGAAAAAATTGTTTTAATAACATTAACTCCAAGTATATTCTACCTTATACTTTCTGTAAGTCATTAGATAACAGATGCATCTGCAATAATACAGTCTACATCATTTTTTTGAATTTGTAATATAAAAGGAATTTTTAAAAACAATACATAATATTTTATAATTTTCTCAACTTCTTGGTATGTAAAATAAGAACCTTATGCAGGCTTAGAATTTGTTGTTTTAGAATTTATTTTGTTTAAAACATAATGCTCTTTCTTGTTAAATTCAGGTAATCACAGCAAAATGCACCTTCCTGCGGGAGCACTCTGCATACTGCAAGCATGTTTTTGCATTGCTTCATGCAATAGTAGATTATGTTAGCAAGGAATTGTTTTATGCTTCGACGGAAGGCTTCAGACTTGGCACCATCCCAAACCGGCTAAAACCATTTCACAGGAAGCTAGCAAAATTTTTGCAGGGAGTCGTCAAAACGTAAGCTGCAAATACGAATTTTGACTACGACCAACTGGATTTTTGTCCGTTTCTGGAAGCGAAGAGAAATCAAGGAAGTAATTTTTGACAAAACGATCTTTTTGCCAGCTGCTGTATGCAGCAGAAAATGTTCCGAAAATTTGCCTGCATTGGGAATGGATGCGACATTCTTCTACCACAAAAATTATTTCCAAAACATGGAAGAACTATTAATCTTGGAAAAAAGGACTGTGGGACAAAATTGCAGTGAATGGCATCAAGAAAGGAAGCTAGCCTCACTGAAAGCGACATGAAAACAATAGTGTCGAGAGTATCCGATTTTGAGTCATTAGCAACTCAAATTTAAAAAAAAAAAGGATGTTTCTTGGACTTTGTACTGGCTGTAAAGTACGGGATTGAAAATGAAGATTACATCCGGTATATTGTCCAACAACGCAATCCGCAAAATGTAGTCAGACAAACTGGTCTGGTTATTCATCCTTTTGAGCAGTATATTGCTGCCTCTCCGGATGGATTAATTAGATCAGGTGAAGACTACATGTTGCTGGAAATCAAATGCATTTTAATCGAAAGAATTATTCTGTACAAGAATTAATAGATAAGAGAAATGATTTTTGTTTGATGAATTCCAATGGTAATCATTGCCCTGAAAAAAAATCACAAGTATTATTATCAAATTCAATGCCAACAAGCTGTGAGCAATCTCACAAACTCTCTGTTAATAATTTTGCTAAATAAAAACTTTAATTCAATGGAAAATTACTATACCGAAATGATACAATTTGAATGCTAATTTGTGGGAGGAATGTTTAGAAAAATTAATAATATTTTTCTTTAATTTTTACCTTCCACAAATTATTAATTTATAAATTATTATTAATTTTAAAAACTTTTTTTAAAGTAAAATATTTTTCAGGGGAATGATATCATTGGAAAAGGTAATTTTTAGAACTTTCCCATTTAGTTATCCTTTGTTTAACGTAATTTTTAAAACTAATTGAAAATTCATATAAATAGATATAGCTTTTCTTCATTAGGAAACCACTTTTTAAGCCAGTGAATATAAATTTTTGTACATGAAACTTTTTTTTTTATTAACGTCCAGAATGATTCTTCGGTGAAAGTGTAGTTTTACAATTCGTAATTGCTATTTTTTTCTTCTGTTTTTATTTTGAATTGTTTCTATATTTTCTGTAGAAAAAGAGAAATTTTTAACCTCCTTTTTGCCAAAAGTCAAAATGCCCAGAAAAATTGTCACAAAGTTTTATTTCAATGCAGAATGTGAATTTATTTTTATTCATCATATTAAATGTACATTTTTCTTGTAGTAATTTTTATTAGATTGTTTTATCATTTAAAGACAAATTTTCTTCATTCATATGATAAAAATTTTTATGTAGATTTTTGTTTTAAAAATTTGTGTTAGTTTTTTTACATTATTTTCTAATGCAGGAAAAATGTCATTCATATTTTAAATACTATTTATTATTTATGCTCATGCTTGAAGATTTGAATTACTTGTTATGTCTTTTTTTAAAGTTTTCTTTTTCGGTTAAATACCAATATATTGACTTTTAATACATTTTTATGATTAAAATTTTTCAATAAAAATAAATGTGATCACAATCAAGCCTCTTTATTTTTCACCATAATTAACTAAAATATAAAATCTTGCTCAGAGAAATAGTATATTTCATTAAAATTGAGTTGGTAAACGATTAGGAATTCTGTGATAGAATGAAGTTTCTTTTAACATAATTAAATACAAGTAAATTGTATGTTTTACAAGATTAGCCCATGCTATGTGAACACGTACAATTTTTATTAAGGTACATACTATTTATCATTCAAGGTTCTCTTGTATGTAATGGAAGCTTTGAACTCAATTTTTACCCACTTTAAAAGATCAGATTAATTCGAAATTTTGCATACTTGTCATGGACCCATGACAATACAATTTCATAATTTTGTTCCATTGTCCTGATCAGGAATAACGATTTTCAGATTTAGCGACTAAAAAATTAAAGTGTGACCCTAAAAATGATTAATGTGAAATTAATGTCATTGGGGGAAAAGCATGGGGTGCTTCTATATTAATTGTAATTTCTTACTAGTTCTATTCCAAAATGCTGAGTTAGTGTAAAGTTAGTACAAGCACCCTACACTTTACCCCAATGACATTAATATTCTCGTTAATCATTTTATAATTCTTTAGTTCGCTTCTCTATATAAAGCGTGTTTTTAGTTTATTTTTAAACTATATTTCATGTTAAAGGGCACTACAAAAAAAACATAGATTCAACAAAAATTAAGTTTGTTGCAGTACATTTTATTTACAGAGGATATGTATATAGGCATATATTTCATAAAAATCAATGGGGCAGTACACACATCATCTACTTTAACGAATTCTTCCGATGCAGTAGTACTCTGAGTCATAACAATATGCAAATAGATAAATAGAATTTGAAATATACAAAAACACAAACTGTACTACATTAATAATTTGAAGCGATAAATTTGCATTAATTATGATATACAAATAAAATAGAGTATATTACAGCCCTGCCATTCCAAAATGATAATTGGATCAAGTAACCAGAAAATGGGCAAGAGTGCTAGCGTAATATCAACTTTTATCCAAAACACTCCCGAATCATTACAATATGCATAAAGATAAATAGAATTTGAATAACACACAAACAGTGCAAAAACACAAACTGTTCTACATTAATCATTTGAGGCGATAAATTTGCATTAATTATGATACACAAATAAAATAGTAGAATATATTACAGCCCACCATTCCAAAATAAGGATTTAAAGAAAATGATATTTAGATTAAATTACCAGGAAATGAAAATAATACATAGAAGAATAAAAATTAATATGAAAAATGAAAAAAAAAGTAAATTAAATTATTTCTTAAATTAAATTATGAAAACCTTTAACTTGTTTCAAGGGGTTTTGAAAATTGCATAACATGCATGTAATAAAAAAACTTTGCATTATGAAGACTATTATAGGATAAGGGTCCTTCAAAATAATTATACATTTTTACTCTCGATATCGCCCTTTCCACTGTAACTCGCTTGTTCGACAACTGGCAGTTACTGACCATTTCAGAGAAGTTGAACTGAATTTTGTCTTAAAGGAATATTGGTTGATATAACTTACAGCCAATTTCCTCCAATTCTTTGGAAATCAAAAACCCCTTATCAGCCATTACAACATCATTTCGCTCTAATCGATCCATTAGTTTACTTCTTATAAAAAGCTCTTTATCAGATATACTACCAGAGTATAATTCTGATATAAAGCTTATAGCTCCGTTAGGAGTAATGCCAATCATACCTTTTAATGTATTAGCATTTTTGTAACGACTGAAAATCATTTGTTGCTCCATTGGACTAGCGGTTTTCTGAATTTCAAATTCAGTGCACTCTACAATTATCCGGACATTTTTACAATGGATTCGGAATGGTGGTGGCATATATCGAATCACCTCATCTTTGGTTGGGAAGACATCCGCAACTTTAATTTGTCATGTAAACATCCGTGACTAAATTGAAATCCGAGAAACAGTAGAATCTGAAATTCGAAATAACACTGACAAAAATTCATTAGAAATTCCAGTTCTCAGTTTTACCAAAAACATAAATTACCTATCAATAGATCTTCTTTTAGTACTCACATATAAATCATCCTCAATCTGGAGAAATCTGTAAATACAAAAGAATGTTCCCAGGTATAAATTTTTCTTTTTCCAATCTTGAATTTACCTCTTTCAGTGCATTATCCTTTTCAGATAGCATGTCAAGGAAATTACCGAAAGATTCTGTTTGTGGTACCAACACTTGTAGTTCTGAGCTTAATTTCTATTGCTTGAGGGTTTCTTTTGTAAAGGATGGTTCACAGATCTATTTTTTCCAAATAAAAAACATCTACATTAATATAATATTTTTCCGTTAAATTGATAAATTTTATATATGTACATTTTTATATATATGTCTGTCTATGTGATTCTTTATATATATATCACAGATTCCATTTCTGTAGTGAATGCTATACACAAATGTTTTTTTTTCTTCTTAATAAGAATGTAAAATTATGTAGTAATAAATTTTACGTATTTTTATATACATCTTTATATATATTACTGTAGATATATTCTGGAGTACTAGTTATAGAATTAGAATCAGAATTATCTTTTTCTAAAGATGTGTAAAATTTAAGTTAAATAAATATATTTTCCTTTTTTATACGTGTTTTCTATATAATTTACTTTATTGTAAACAAAAGTTTGCATAAAAGTTTTAAGTTAACAAACATATTCTACTTTTGTATGTATATTCTATATATAAATTTACTAAAAATAAATAAAAATATGCTTTGAAGTACTTACATTCTTGAAGTGGATGGCTTACATCTATCCAAAATCCTTCGAGAAGAGGCTGGCTTTTTAAAAACGAAGATAGATGGGATAGAGCCCCGTTTTAACTGCCGGCGATTCGTAAACGGTTGATATACAAAGCATTCCTCTTCAAAATGATCTGAACATATTAATGAGTGAGGAGATGGCTTGAAATTTTCACGCCTGATCATTCTCACCCATGCTTTTAAAAGACCAGGATTTTTCACTGGGAATTTAAAAAAAGATTTGCTTTTGCATTCTTCCTTCCTCTTAGTATTCGTGCACCCATATGCAGCGCAATAAGCCATTTCAGATAGAAAATTTTAAAAGTAAAAAAGAACGAAAAAGAACGAACAACGTAGTGTTAAGCTAGAGTAAAGCGGTAAACAAACCAAAACATCCTCACGTGCTATCCTCATCACGTGATCATGACGTCACATGAATTGACTCCATTTGGATATTTTTGACTTTCAACATCATACTGCACTTAAAAGAAACATAAGGAATTTATTTCAACTGCAATGAATCCGAACAATGTTGAATTTTAGAAATTTGTACCAAAAAGCAATTTTTGAAATTTCCACGATTTAGAACACGTTTGTGAACAAGGCTTTCTATTACTACATTAATAAAATCAAAATATTGGTCAAATTAACTGATACACACCTTAAACAGACTAATTTTGTTTGCATCTTCAAAAACTAATTATAATAAGGATGCTTTTCTCAACAAAAAAATTATAAATTTGAAAACCACATTAAGAAAATATTGACTATTTAATAATTATTTAGAATTGAATGTTTCCAGTTACGCTTTTTTATTTTATACCTAATCTAACTGATTTGTGTGTGAACTTGTAAAAAGTTTACTAACCTAAGTTTATAGTTTTGCGTTGTTAAATATATTATTTTTAAATTTGATTACCTACACTTGCAAAATGTGTTATTTATGTAAAAAAAAATTTGTAATGAGCATTAAAGTAAAATTTTTTCACTTTTTCAAATTCTTTTGTTTTTGGAAAATAGAGTGTCACACATAATTTTTTTTTTCTTTCCAAATAGACGTACTCTTTGCCAAAAGGTTGGTCACTCCTGGTCTAAAGATAGTGCAAGACTGTATTACTGGCCCTATTTTGCAATCGGGGATGTAACTTTTAGTTAAAATTACATGTATTAAATGTGAGCAGAGGAGCAATGTTCTCAAAGCAGATACCGCGATCCTGGTGGCTGTAAATTTATTTATTTGGATACTAAAATTTTATATCATTTCATTGGAGTCATATTTAATTTCAAATTATTTCTAAATGATTTCGAAATAAAAAAAAATGTCTTTTGATCAATATAATTAGGGATTGAACAATATTTTAAAGCACTGATTCAATTTTACATTCTTCATTGAAACGAATAATAACAATAGTGGTAACTATTAAAGGGATGTGCAACTATTTTACAGCAAATAGCAGCATCGCCTATATGGCGTAAAGAGTGTAGGCCTCACAAGTGCATTATAATGATAAATAGATGTAGTGATGGTATTATAAGCCTAACAACTAAAGGAAACCAAAACTATTTCACTGTCTAAAGAAATGTATGTGCATGTGTAATCAAAATTTCTTAAGTAATTAATTTTTAAAATGATTTTTAAGAATTGCTTACCACTTGTTTTGTTGAAAAACGATTATATAAAATTTTGATGATGAAATTCACTTTTCAGTAGTCTAAACAAGTTTTAAACGAAGTCACTTCAGATGTGATTAAGGATCTAAAAAAAAGCATAGGTAAGGTATTGAATTGCTTGTTGTAAATGTGTTTTTCATGCTCGTAACGGAATACGTTAGCAAGCTTACCATGCTCAAAATCGCGGCATGATTGTGGCCTATTCATGAAATATTTTTCAAGCAACGGGCTTGGTTACGAAGTTCAACTTCGCCCGATTTTTTTATCTTTATCGGAACATGAATATTGTAGACTATTGTTGAAGATCAAAACACATTGGATTTAGTTTTTGACATGTTAGGGGAATTATAAAAGAGCTGTGGAATAAATAGTTTGAATTTACGAATGCTGTGTAATGTGACTACATGTGAAAAGTATGCTGAAATCAATTTCAAATAGTGTTCATATAATCTCTTTTAAAAAATGTGTGCTGATGCATTAGAGAAAATTAATTTTTGACGTAACACATTAAGAAAAAAAATGTTGCGAAAGCAAGTTGAAAATGAACTAAAATAGGAAAACACACGAGTTTGTGATGAACCATAGTTGCATGACTTTATTATGATATAACTTTAAGAGAGCTAAACATTTGTAGCATGGTGAAAGATTATTCCCTTTGATATTTCATTGAAAAATAAGTAATTGCGAGCTAAGAGTATCATGAAAAATGTATAAGATTATCTGAATGAATTCGATGATATATTGAATAAAAAGTTTTTTCTGTAGGAGAGCAAACAGTTTTTTAAGTAAAAATAAAACTGATTCGATTAAAACTGTTCGGCCAAAATTTAACTGATTCGATTAAAACTGTTCGGCCATTTCCATTTAAGTTGGAAAGCTATGGTCAAATTTTCTCAAAAATAGAGGACGCTGCTCAAACAGGGGTAACTGCTTGCAAAAAATTTGTAGTGTTGTATTCAGAGATCTGGACACGAAGAGTTAACAAGTACTCTTATTACTCTAAATTTGTAAATGTATATTGATTTGTCGTCAAATAAAGTTACACAATACCCTGATAATGATTTGAGCATTTTAATGACACCATTTTTTATGCAGCTGCCAATAATTGTTTTTGATTCCATGGTCGACACTGGATTAAGGTTAACGACTTTTTTCTTTATTGAAACTGATTTATATATAACGAAAAAAAGGAAAGAAAAGTCAGAAGATTTAACAAAATTGAAAAACAAGCGAACTACGGAGCGTTCGTTCTAAGCTGACAAAATTTAGTTAAATTTGAAGGAATGATCATTAACGGAATCGAATCCATTTGATCAGTTATGAAGAATTTCTGGAACAATTAAATGAAATAGATAATAGATAAGAAAAAAAAAAGAGAAAATTATTTGATTGATTTTAGACAACGGTTTACAAAGAAATTTCGTTTTAAAAAGTATTTCTGGAAAATTTCCTCTCCAATTGTTAGAAAAGAAAATCTTTTAATCTGCATATTAGGTGCTTTGGAAACTGAAAAAAAAATATTTAAAGTTCTTAAAATAAGATGATAAATGGAGCTAATGTGCAAATTATGCATAGAAATATATATAGAAGCGGTCAAGACAACACATATTTCAACCACACATTTGCTGCCACTAAAAATGTTTTCATAGAAAATTTAGATATTTAATGAGGATTTTCAGGATTTTAACAAAAAAAGAAATATCCTTTCTACATGGTTGCGAATTGTTATTACAATAGAACGTCGTTTATCCAAACGTTTATCTGGAGCGTCAAATATTCGAACCAAAGTCCGGATACGTTTTCCAACTGTGCAATGCTCAACATTTGTTTCCTGTGAGACCAAAAGTAACGGGAAAAACACAAGGTGAGGGTGATTTGGGGAAATTTCAGTTGTGTGATTTAGTAAACATCTGCGCGGAATATTAGCTAAGTTTGTTTCCAAGTGAGGGGGTGTATATGTGCTCTTTTGTTGAGTTTTGTTGATGTAGAAACCTGGATAGCATGAGATGCAGAAGACTATAGATTTTCGAATGTTAAATAATGACGAGATAGTGGACTTCTATGCAAGAAGAATCCACCCTGTCGACGAAGAAACACATGAAGACGAGGACAACAACAGCAACAACGAAAGTAGCAAAGGTCCATCAAATGCTGACACGTTAGAGACAGCTATGGAATTGGTACGAAACAACAATTCAGAGTGCTGTTCTAATCAACTACTGCTGTGCTGAAGAGAATCAGAGGCCTTGCAGTGAAAAAACGAACGTGTACATTGGTACACTGATTAAATAAAGTGATTATTTTCCACAAATCAAGGTAAAAATTGCGAACGTTTTGGCACCTATTTTGGCTTTTTTTTTCAAGCAAGTTTCCCGCATGTGATGATTTTCAATTATTGGTATATGCGTCCAGTATCATATACTGCATGAATTCGCATTCGGTTTCCGATTATCCGAACAATCGCATATCCGAACGGTGTCCTGGTTCCAATGATTCGGACGAACGATGTTCTACTGTATCAATTAATTACGGACGAAATTACACTACTAAACATCTTGTTCGTAGTCATTGTTAGGGTGTTCTTTACTAGGACGGAACTGAAATTTGTGTGCCAGGAACTCCATGTCAATTCTTTTTTACATTCAAATGCAATTTCTTTCTATCATCTACATTTTTCTTAAACAGGATACCGTTAGGACTACTCATGATTCATAATATGTACACTGCAGGAAACACAAATGCAACACCCTGAAGGAAGCGTGCAGACAATATGAAATTTACATCATATGTTAAAGGCGATGAAATATGCAAATCGTTAGCATTATAGCGCAGATGCACATCACGGGCAATTGTTTTTTCATGCGTTCCCCCCTCCCCCGTAAAATGCCCCGTGGAAGACATCGAGCATCTTTTGGCCAAGTTTCTCAATTCGACTGAGGAAGAATAGTTGCCTATATTTATTATGGATTATCCTTCAGAGAAATCAGTCAAAGTGATGGACGAAATCAAGCAACTGTGATGTAGATCTGTCATCTCTGGATACAGGAGGAAACGACGGACAGACGGAGCCGATCGCACTCGCCTCGTTTTACCACTGCTTGTGATGACAGGAGGATTGTTCGCATGGCAGTGATGGATTGTACTGCCACATCACAATCCATAGCACAACAGATTCAGTCTGTTACACATCATTCGGTGTCCGCTCTTACGGTGCGACGCCATTTTCAACAGAGCAGATTGTGCGCAAGGCATCCATTGCTACATTTACCCTTTCCTGGAAACCACAGTCGTTTACTCCGTCAATGGTGCGATGAACGGTGTACAACGGAATGGAGAGACATTGTGTTTAATAACGAATCCCGCTTCTGCCTGTAATGTCACGATGGTCGGATTCGAGTTTGGAGACATCGTAGTGAGAGGCTGCTGAAGTGTTGCATTATACATCACCACACTGGTACTGTACCCGGTATCATGGTTTGGGGGTAGTATTGGATTTCACTGTCTCACCTTTCTAGTACGCTTAACAGCCAGAACTACATCTCTGAGGTGTCGGAGCTCGTGGTCTTCCTATACATTCAGCTTTTGCTATCAGTCAGTATTGAACATTAGGCGACTACACGTGGGACGCAATGTTCAAGAATTCTTCTTTACCCATAAGATTGAATTGCTTCCTTGGCCAGATTGCTCTCTCAATCTATCACCAATCGAAAATGTGTGGTCCATGCTTGCACAACGACTGACCCGGGATACATCACCCACTGCTACACCAGATCAGTTTTGGCAATCTGTGGAAACCGCATGGACTGCTGTATCCCAAGGATTCATCCAAAGCCACTTTTATTCTATGCCGAGATGTCTGAAAGCGGTTATAGACAACAACGGCTTCACTAACTATTGATTTTGTCATCATCCTCAAGCCGCAAGAGGCTGTAATTTTAATCGTTTGATCTTTGTACAACATATTATCGGTCAAATAAATTTCACTGCAATATCTCTGGTCCCTTTTGATGTTGCATTTTGTGTGGCCAGCAGTGTATAATGTAAGCTTATTTTCCTTGTTATTTTGATACCAAACTGCGCAAAAATTAAACAATATTAGTTTGAAATGAATAAAGTTAAAAAAGGAACTTGTAATTTTCTATGAAAAAAATTGTTTTAACCAACAATTATATTATATAGAACCTAATCTCTCATATTTTTATCTAATGATATTAACAGCAAATTAGTATTATTACTAAAATCAATAACTGTTTAAGACACTGGCGTAGATTGTCCTATGGGCTATGAATGAAACATTTCTAGGGGGCCCTTAAAAGCTTCACGATCTTTTGATGACATATATTGGGGCCCCTAAAGTTTAGGGGCCATTTAGCATTGATGTGTCTGACACGGTGGTAGCTATATACGCCCCTAGTGCAGTGGCCTTCTCTACACGGTGAGTCTTCCATGACATCAGGACTCGAACTCGCCGCACTCCGGCCACGATATCGGGACTATAACCACTAGGCTACTTCGCCCTTTTCCAATAGTTGTTGAAAAAGGAAGATTTGATTTTTATCAATGCAATGCGATTCATAATGTGAAGGTTCATTGCACACACACACACACACACACACACATTCCTTCGTTCCTTTTTAAAAAAGGGTAACTTATACACATCGCGACTAACTAAACCTTGAGGTCCAAAATTAATATGAATTTTATATTCCTCAAAGCAAAATTTTCTGAATATTTTTTAAATGCTATTGTTTGGAAAAATTCTTAAACTAGAGATGAAGCATAACATTTCTAAACTAAACTCTACTCTAGAAGATTAGTAAAAATACTTTTATGAAGCTTCTATTCTTTAATGTTTTTTTAAAAATGCTTTTTAATATCTATTACATTGGTTTGTTTTTATTTGTTCGGAAACAAATCCTTCCTTTTCACTTTTTTTAATTTTTAAAGAATGAATACACACAAGAACGATCTAAGACTTTTTGAAGCCCTGGGCCTTTATGCAAAAGTAGACTCTGTGCCCCTGTTTCCTACACTCCTCACTTGACTGTGACCGAGTGCGCCATACTTTCCCGCCTCCCCCCCCCACCAACTTAAAAAATGTAGACCCACTCACTGAAACATTCTGTAAACGGAAAGCGCAACAGACTGAAGCCAAGGTCTTTGTCTGCACCAACCCGCAGCACCTTCAAAGGTGTAATTTTTATTTACCACAATACTACTTTAATTA
The DNA here is from genome assembly GCA_019973975.1 of Trichonephila clavata. NCBI lineage: Eukaryota > Metazoa > Arthropoda > Arachnida > Araneae > Nephilidae > Trichonephila > Trichonephila clavata. The sequence goes on along the minus strand of BMAO01014551.1, from coordinate 7,958 downwards.
AAGTTGTAAATTTTAACTGTAAATATTTTACTTAATATAAACATTAGTATTATCTCCATCTCTGGCTTTTATTCGAACTCAAGCAACGACACCAGACCCTAAAAATAGGCCCCGTGAGCCTACGCAAAAGTATATTCTGGGCCCCTACACAAGTGCAGGCCCTACTTATGCTTCATAAAAGTAGACAATACCTAGCATTCGTTGACAAATACTCGTACATTCCGGAAAAAAAAACAATGTGTATGATTTACAATCGCACGAATTGGCTTGACCGAATGAGTAATGATGGTGTGTGGTGGTAGGCGTAAGGACATGGACGACAGTTGTTACATGTAGCCAGTTAACATATCGTCTGAAATTACCAGTTTTTTGGAGAATAGAACTGGAAATAGCATTTGACCATTGAAATTATTCGAATCATGATCTTATTAATGCTAAGACGAGAAATAGACGAAGCCCCTATTGTGGCTGAGGCTCAGGCCCAGTTGACTCATGCCTTAAAAAACGTCCCTAGGAACACAATTATTTTCAATTTAAGACATCTGAAAAATTATGAAAGATTACTATTGAAAATCTGTCCTTTATTAAGAATTCTAGCCGTTGCTCTTTCGCTTCGTTGAGTATTCCTTGACTTTGCTACACTCTACACACTTTTTAAGCCATTATGATCGAAGTCCTAGCAATAAGCACTCGATTGTATTGAAAAACATTCTTATAGCCATCACCCCTTGATTTAAAATGGACGTGACAAATTTCTAATATTGAAGTGTATTTATCATTCACTACTCTAAAGCCTTCCACCGTCAGAGTCAATTTCCACATTTTCTCAGCGGATCTCCACTCAACAAAGGGAAAACATGTATTTGGAATTTCAAGTCTGTGGGCCTATTAGTTGAAAAACAAGAATTTCCTTTACAATGCCCCAAACCCTTCCTCCAAACTTCTTAAACTGTTCTTGAAAAAGATTCACTCAGGAAAGAACACGAGTTGACCGAATATCAAGCCTGTAACTTGTAGTTTATATAACGACATGTTTTTTACTAATAAAACGTCACCATAGCACAGCACATTGAGTCTGTAACGCATCATTCAATGTCTGCGCGTACCATTCGACGTCGTTTACAGCAGAGTGGTCTGTCCGCAAGACGTCCATTGCTTGGTCTAACCTTGACGCAGAACCACAGACGTCTCCGATACCAATTTTTGCGATGAAAGAAGGATGTGGGCGGCAGAAGGGAATGAAGTTGTCTTTACTGAAGAGTCACGAATCTGTCTGCAACACCACGATGGTCAGATTCGAGTCTAGAGACACCGTGGAGAGAGGATGCTGAAAAGCTGCGTTATGCACCTCCACACTGGCTCTGCACCGAGTATTATGGTATGGGGCGGTATTGGATATCACTCTCGCACTCCTCTAGTACGCGTTGCAGGTACTTTAAACATCCAGCGCTACATCTACGAGGTGTTGGAGCCAGTTGTCCTTCCTTACCTTCAGGCCTTGGTCACAGCCATAATTCAATAGGATAAAGCGCGACCACACGTGGTACGCATTGTCCAAAGTTCTTCGTCAATCACCAGATTGAATTGCTTCCCTGCCGGCTACTCTCCAGATATTTCGCCAATAGCAAACATGTGATCCATGGTTGCTCAACGATTGACCCAGATTACACCCTCAGCTGCCACACCAGATCAACTTTGGCAACGTGTGGAAGCTGCTTGGTCTGCTGTACCCCAAGAACACATCCAAAGTCTCTTTGAATCAATGCCGAGGCGTGTGGCAGCGGTGATCTCGAACAATGACGGCTACTCTGGCTACTGATTCTGGCAGGAACCACACTTCACAGAAGTCTATAAATTTAATCATTGGATACTTGGTCAACATGTTATGTACAAAATAAATTTTGTTGTGCTATCTCTTGTCTTTCTTGGTGTTGCATTTACGGTGCACTTCGAAAAACAAGTATTCAGAATTCAGTACAAAATGCTGACTTTTGAGTACTTCACATTCTTAAAATAGCTCCGATGAATGCATACTCAAATTTCAGAATCGCACTTACTCATTTTTGGCAACAAGTACGTACTTAAAATTGAAACCTCACACACTCATGTTTGAATCTGGTGCTATATCAAATTTGAGAATGAAACAGCAGAATGACTATGTAATGTACTCATTTTTGTGTTTGTTTATTTTTTAAATAATGAAGTATGTATGGGGCATTTATATTCGAAACTGTTGTATCTAATACGAATTTTTAACAGCAAATTTTAAGGGATATAAATAAGGGATATAAATAAGTGATACCTAAGTTGTAAATTTTATTTTCTTCATCTTTTATATTATTTAATTCACATTCTATTAAGTTTTTACCTCTTAGCTTTGAAAATCAAAATTATTTTGTCATTTACTGTGTGAAAAAAAAGTTACGTATCAGCGTAAAAGTGCCAACTTTCAAGATAATTCACCAAGTAGGCAGCTCCGATTTCACATGTGTCGTAGGCGCTGAATTAGCCCATGTACTTCGTTTTATGTAATGTCGCCAATACGGTGGCAATACATTAGTTGTCAATGTTACATTTAATTTTTTTTTTTTTTTTTAACACGCTTTTTATTAAGTTTCAACTTGCATGTAATCGGAATCTTAGAACTCTGATTTTATTTTACCCACTTAAAAAGATCGGATCTCATTCGAAATTTTGCACACTTGTCAAGGACCGATGACAATACAATAATTTCATAATTTTGTTCCTTTGTCCTTTTTATGATCGTCAGGAATAAGGATAATCAGATTTGGCGACAATTCCAGATACCACGTCCAGATTTGGCTGGCTTATTGCATATATCATTTTTAAATTTGGCGACTTGTTCCATGTACCATTTCCAGATATGGCGACTAATTTCATACATCATTTCTAGATTTGGCGACTTATTACATATTATGTAACTTGGAAAAAAACAACTTAAAAACCCGACTAAAATAACACTCATTAGGCCCAGGTGAGTAAGTATTTTTTTATCGATTGTTTTGTTTAAATCAATACATGCACAACCTCTGCTCTCCAACACTGATCAACGGAACTACTGAGACTCCCTTTTAATGCATCCAAAAGGAAATAAAGGAAAATGCATTGTAATATATGCTACAAATTAAGCTTTCTTTTATACCAACTGATTTTATATTTCTTATTGCCAAATAACAAATATTATTGCTTTGAAGTTAATTTTTGATTTAAAGAAACATTTAAAATATTTAAAAAGTTGTCCTTAAAAGAATGCAAAAAGAAAAGAAAAAACTAACACAGTAGATTTTTACATTTACAAAACATTTAAAATGTTCAAGTTTTTAACCAACTGGAAAGGGTTTTTAGAGAAGTTTCACTGTAAGCAAGACAAATAAAACAAACCAAAATCATATTTTTGAAATATTTATTTTGGAAACTATAAACATACATATCAGACATTAAAAATAAACAAGAATAAAAGTGTGGTTTTTGACAAAAAACATACCTTTATCCATAAAATATTTTTTATTGAATTTTTTTTACAAGTAGAAATGAAATTAATGCAAATTAAAAATGAAGCATTAATAATTTAGAAACGAGGTAAAAAGTTTTAAACAATATGATTTTCTAACTAATGCACATGAAGGCATGTCTTGTGTTGAGTGAGAGAGTATTAACGTAGCACTATTCAGAACACGAGAGCTTTTGGCAACACACCTCGTAATCTTGAACCATGACAAGTGACGAGGATGACACCTGTGCTGGCACCCCTCCTCTCCTAACTACCACACCAGGAGGAGGACATTTGAGTTCTCGACAAATTTAATGTGCATTGCTTCCCTACACAGCAGGGCGGGTCTTCAGCAGAACCAGACTTGAACTGATGACACGCCAGCTACGAGTCCCTTACCTAAACCACTAAGCTACCATGGCCACTATGTCTTGCTGAAGTTCATATTTATAAAACTATTGTTAAAATATACCACATATTGGAACAAAAACAATTATTAAAACTTTTTTATTTACTTATTTATATTTTTTTTAATCCTACGCCCGTCTTCGGCATCTCTGCCATTAGTCGACGAGCAACCCAATAAAATGATGACGAAGCATAAAAAGAATTAAAATTTGTCTCCGTAGAGTTGTCTACAAAAAACTTTAAAACAATAGAGCAGTGTCTGAGATGGTCACCATCCATTTCACCCTGGTTGCACAGAGGGCACCAAGATCATCTTTTAGTCCAATGCGATGTAAATGCCTTTGCAAGTAGTCATGTCCGGTAAGTAGACGAAAGCACGCAACTCCAACAGATCGAGGCAGGGAACTGGGAACTCTACCACTTTTGTTAAGCAAGATATTCCATCTTTCACCTCAGCTGCTTCACCATGCAGAGAGACTCTATTAATTCGCAGTTTAAAACTGTTAAAAACTAAAAAAAAAATTTCAAACCAAAAAGAGAAATCTCTATCAGGATGTACAAAGATTAATAGAGAAATGTTATGAATCCAATTCTTTGAGTGTGTTGTTAATATATTTGCGTATATTGAAAATAATTTGAATAATTTTCAATGCATACAAAAATTTTAAGTTTTATTGATGCATGAATTAAAAATAAAGTTGAAATAAAAATACAATTAGCTGCCAGTGAAAAAAGAATCATTTCTGGTAGATTTACTATCGTGGTCATGCAAATTTGCATCGCAAACATCTGCAATGAAACACTGCCGTCAAATTGTTTAACCTGTTTGTAAACTATTTTCATTTTGCTGCCATGCTTATCACATTTTATGATGGCCAAAATAAGCAAAATCTCAATCAAGAATAAGAATTTTAAAAAAATTATTAGAAAACAAAGACAGAAAATGCAAATTCGGTAATCCTTTTAGTCCATAAAAATTGAAAGTGGAGCCTTATTATTCTTTAAGAAAAGATCTTAGTACTCACTAATAATATTTGAAATATCCACTTATGATAATTGACAGAAGACTAAAACTGCAATCTAGACAACAGAAAGCATGGAAATGTTTGTTTGTCAAAAAAATCTACTTAAAACCGTCTGATATTAATAAGGATACTGTAATAAATATAAATCAATGAAAAATTCATTTTAATATACTATGATAATAATATCAAACAAAAAACATAATAAATAATAACAAAAAAAATTACAAAAGAAAATATTAAAAAATATAATAATAAAAAATAATGAGTGGCAATCACAGACCCAAATTTAAAAATATTGGTAACCATATTGTAATGTTATTGCCCAAATTGACAATTGTCAACAGCAACACTTGGTACTTAGTGTACCGAAATCAAATTAGAACATAATTTCAATACTGAAAAACTAAAAACGACAAGGTGTCTCCTTTCCCCTCCAACCTGAAAAATGCAAAAAGTCATTTTAAGGATGGTTTCTACTACCTATCTTGTTTTTCTGCTTTTGTAATTCCATGGGGAAAAACTTGATATTAAAAGTCAACAAGTATAATTGAATACGAATAAGTATTAGGATAATTCTCTGAGATACAAGTCCGTACTGAAACTATGGAGGGCCAGCTTAGGAATTAGATTTCAATGTCTCATTATCTAAATAGAAGAAACTTTCTTCATCTGTGCTTTCATTAGTTAAAAAAAATATTTATGCCAATAAATATATTTCCAGCTAATACAGTAGAATTAAATGCATCAAATTCTTGTCGACATGAAAAAATGCAAAACCTATAATTGGAAAAAAAATTACTTCTTTTATTATTATGGTGTTTCCTTAATGTCAGACTGACAGATTTCTTGCATTTTTCCACTCAAACACAATATACCTGGGTAAAATCCTAGGAAAGTCCACACCCTTGGCAACAAACTGAAAAAAAAGAGCACCAGGCGAAAATGACAATGGCGGCAAGTGAATGTAGCGGGCAAGGGGGATTGCATAATCAAAATATATGTAAACAATACAGAGATTAATCAAATATATTTAAGATAAAAAAAAGTAAAAAAACAGCATTTTCTTACTTTCTTACTGCAGATCTTTTCCGAGTGTAGGGTACAGCATAACAGACCACGAATTCTTTCTTATACTTTTGCAAACATCATGCATATTCACAACTTTTTTTGACATCTCCATTCAAATCTATCCAAAACAACCCTCTTTCGTTCGTATATAATCCGATTTGCTCATTACATTTAGGACATTCATAATTCGAAGCCAATCACAATTCTTCCTTCTACATTATTCAATCAATTCTTTCTTACCTTTCGCATTCATGAAAGTAAAAAATTCTAAGGTATACTCCCTCGCACATGCCGCAATACTTACAACCCAGTGTCCAACAACAAAATTTGAAATGCTGGCCTACAAAATGACAAAAATTCTAGAAATAGTTAGGTTTACCATACCTATGTATCAAAGTAGGGTTACCAAGAGAGATGACGCCATTATCACCAACAAAAACAATTTTTGACAAGGGTGTGGGCTCTGCTAAGATCCAACCACCGAGATTATATGAAACGAAGCACATGGTTGTGTCAATTTAGCGTCTGCAACACTTGGAAAAAAATCAGGATTGCCAACTTAGCGAATTATCTTTAATGTTGGCCTTGTTGTGATAATATGTAAGTACCTAAATTTTCTCTTCCTTCCTTTAATAAATAAAAGTGTAAAATATATTTAATCGGGTTAAATATCAAGAATCTAATATATCTCTCATTCATTTTCATCCAAATAAACAAAACACTATGATCACATTAAAGTGTATTATAAACCAGAAGATCAATATGTTGTGAATTAAAACTTACATTGTGTGTGTGACTGGAGTTGTCTCTTTATTATTGTAAAAAATATCAATTTAATAAGATTTTTTAGAAATATCACAATTGTTTTCAAACACATCAAAACCTTATGGTCTTGAAAGTATAGCCTTTCTGCACTATGCTATAAGATAAATCGGTACTTGTATATTATGGCAACAATTGTCAAAGTTCAGGTAACTTCGCAATATCAATTTTGCATGTGTTGTGTGCGTTGAATTGGCAATCATGTGCTTTGTTTCATATAATGTCACTAAAAGGTTGTGATAATATGTAAGTACTGCTAAATCTAATTTAAACAATGTATTTCAATTATTAATAAGACAAGACATGAATTAAATGTTAGTAGTTAAGTAGGTTTAATTTTTATACCGTAAAGTTTGCAACGAAGAGTAAAAAACATTCTTGAAATATATTGCTTTCAATTTTATAGCTAATTTTGTTCAGTCTGTTCAGTTAATTTTGATTCTTTCACCATCCGAAAATGAGAATGAAAGGAATCATAAAATAAGTGTACTGAAATTGTTGAAACTCAACTAATTTCTTTATGAGAACTTTTAAGACATTTTCTATAACTTAATTAAAAAGCTAAAGAAGTACTTTAAAATTCTCAGGAAATTAGTCTCCTAAAAAGATTAATTAATTGTCGACAAAAACTTATTTTGTAAACTTAACCTTTTTTCAAGCCATGCAAACCATTTTAGAGTTCAGATGAAAATAAAATTTAAATTATTCCACACTAGCAAAAACATACTTAAAAAAAGTACTTATAAGTACTTTTTTTGATAGAAAACCAATTAAAAAAATATTAGTGCCAGGATTTAAAGAAATAGAACACAAGGTATTTAGAAATAACAAGAAAAGAAGCAGAAAAAAATAAACTGAAACTGGAAAAATAATAACAGTGTATAAAAGTGTGGGGTGCTCAATATCAATTGTTATAATTTCTTACTAGTTCTGTTCCAAAATGCACAGTTAGTGTAAAAATGTAGTACAAAGAACCCATGCTTTTACCACAATGACATTAATTTTCCCGTTAATTATTTATTCTTATATTAAAATTTTAGTTCGATAAAAGCAAGTCTTTTAAAAATATAGTTTATAGCTCTAGGCACAGATAATGATGGTATTTTTTTAAAGTGTAAGTTTGG